>PVIR01013861.1:0-41277 GCA_004026965.1 Petromus typicus
TTCCAGCATAGTTGTTGAAAGGAAAATTCTTTCTCCATTGATTTTTATTCCAGAGACCAATTGACCACAAATGTATGGGTTTGTTTCCAGGCTCAGAGTTTTTTCATTGACCTGAATATCTGTCCCACTGCCAGTAATGTACAGTCCCAATTACTGTAATGCTATAGTAAGTTTCAAAATAAAAAATGCACAAGTCCTTTAGCCCCCTCATCTTTCTTTGGTGCAAGGGATTGAGCCCAGGATCTCATACAACTATTTTCTTCCTTTTCCTTTTCCTTTTTTTTTTTGAGACAAGGTCTTGCTTTGTAGTTCAGGCTGGCCCTGAGCTCAGCCTCCAACTGACATCACAGCAATCCTCCTGCCTCTGCCTCCCGAGTGCCGAGATGACAGGCGTGAGACACCACGCCCGGCACTGTGGTAGGTGGTACTGGTTGCTGCTGGGCGTGAGTCTCCACACCCAGTATTGTATGTGATTGCCGGGGAATTGAACCTGGGCCCTTGTGCTTGCCAGACAGACGCTGGAACCACTGAGCTAAATCCCCAGCCCTTACTTCTCCATATTTTAGCTATTCTGAGTTCTTTGTACTTCCATAACCTTTAGGCTCAACTTGTCAGTTTCTTCAAGAAAAAGACCAATGGGATTTGGAAGGGCCTTTCACTGAATCCATAGGTTACTTTGGGGAGCATTGTCGTTTTAACAGCATTACATTTTTTTGTGCACTAATGAGATGTTTGTTCATTTATTTAGATTGTATTTAATGTTTTCTCGGATCTGTATTTCTCAATATACAAATGTTATACTACTTTTCTTAATTTCATTCCTAAGTTCCTTATTGTTTATTATAAATAAAAAAATTTAAAACGGAAAAAAATATACAGCCATTTATTTATTTATTTTATCAGTTGGTGCTGGGAATTGAATCAGAAGCCCTTATCCTGAGCTACACCCCCAGCCTTTTAATTTTATATTTTAAATTTTGAGACAGGTCTTGCAAAATCACTATCTGTCCAGTCTGGGCTCAGTTCTCCTGCCTCTGCACTGCACATGTGCCACCCCATCTGCACACACATACACCTGATACACACTTGAGGCATGGGGATATTAGGTTCTTAAACTTGTGTTCTTAATTTCATTTTAGATTGTTCATTGCTAGAGTGTAGACATATAATTTGTTTTGCTTTTTTTTGAGACAGGGTCTCACTTGGTTTTTTTTTTGAGACAAGGTCTTGCTTTGTAGTTCAGGCTGGCCCTGAGCTCAGCCTCCAACTCATATCACAGCAATCCTCCTGCCTCTGCCTCCCAAGTGCTGGGATTACAGGTGTAAGCCACCATGCCTGGCACTGTGGTACTGGTTGCTGCTGGGCGTGAGTCTCCACACCCAGTATTGTTATGTGGTTATCGGGGAATCGAACCCGGGTCCTTGCGCTTGCAAGACAGGCACCGGAACCACTGAGCTAACTCCCCGGCCCTTGTTTTGCTTTTTAAGATGAGTTTTACTATGTAGTTCAGCGTAGCCTTGAACTCACTGCATAGCCCAGGCTGGTTTCAAACTTGTGGTACTTCTGCCACTTCAGCCTCCCAAGTGTTAGGCTTATAGGTGTATATTATCATACCAGGCTTTAGAATTGATTTTTGTATATCTTGTGTCCTGCTTTTTCACTCTAGTAGTTATTTTATGGATTCCTTAGCATTTCCTATATACAAGATCATTTTATTTGCATCTATTATTTCTTTCCCAGTCTGAGTGGAAAATATTGTCCTAGCTAGACCCTCCAGTACATTATTGAATAGAAATGCTAAGAGAAAAAATCTTGTCTTGTTTCTGATTTTAGCCGGAAAGCATTTAGGTTTTCACTCTTAGGTTTGATATTAGGTGTGTGTGTTTTTTTTTTTTTTAATTTTTGAGACATAGTCTTATTATATTGCCTAGGCTGGCCTTTAACTCCTGGGGTTAAGTGTTTGTCCTGCCTCAGCCCCTCAGGTAGCTAGGATTTATAGGTGTGTGCCCCTTTCCAGCTAGCTGGGATTTTTTTTTCTTCCTTTTTATGGTACAGAGAATCAAACTGAGATCCTTGGGCTTGCCCAGGCAGCCACTGGGATGCTGAGCTACATCTTGACTCGAGCTGGGGTTGTTTTGTAGGTGTAATTTGTCAGATTGAGAAAGTTATCTATTCCTAGTTTGAGTCAGAGACAGAGAGTGTGTTACTAAAGATTTAAAACATGGCCTTCAGCATGCTAGGCATTACCTTGTCGCTCCATCCCAGCATCCCTTTAGTTTGTATTTTAATTTGAGGCAGAGTTGCACTGAGTTGTCCATGTTGGCCTTGAACTTGTGATCTTTCAGGCTTAGCCTACCATATAGCTGGGATTATATCCATGTGCCTATACAGTTTTTGTCCTTTGTCCCATTAACGTGGTATATTATATCGATTGATCGGTTTTCATGTGTCGAGCCAGTTTTGCATTCTTTGAATAAATGGTCATGGTGTATAATCCTTCTTGTGTGATACTGTGTCCATTTTGCTAGTTTTTTAAAAAATTATTTTTATGGCTGGGGATATAGCTCAGTGGTTCCGGCTCCTGTCTTGCAAGCGCAAGGACCCGGGTTCGATCCCCGGAAACCACATACTATACTGGGTGTGGAGACTCACGCCCAGCAGCAACTAGTACCACATACCACAGTGCCAGGCATGGTGGCTCACGCCTGTAATCCCAGCATTTGGGAGGCAGAGGCAGGAGGATTGATGTGATGTGAGTTGGAGGCTGAGCTCAGGGCCAGCCTGAACTACAAAGCGAGACCCTGTCTCAAAAAACCTTAAAAAAAATTATTTTTATATGTTTATCCATAAGGTATATTGGTCCATCTATTTCTTATAAGTCTTTGATTTTGATAGAAGAGTAATGTTGAACCCCAGATGACTTTAGAAGTGTTTGCCCTCATTTTGAAGCAGCTTTATCTGAAAATATTTCAGATGGTATCTCTAAAAGACATGGAATATAATTAATGGAATATAATTAATATTAGTATTGCCATATTCTAATATCTTAAATATTCAGGGTCTCATTATATTGCCCAGGCTGGCCTCCCTGAGCTCAAAGGCATCATTCTATCTCAGCTTCTCAAGTAGTGGGAACTATGGGGTAGGCTCTGGTTTTCATTTTAAGACCTATCTAATTGCTGTAAAGAGATAAGGATTATCTTGATGCAGAACTTGATTGAGATAGGTAACAAGATGGAGAAATCTAGGCAGTAATGGAGGCTGCAAGTAGGTTGGTGGTGAAAATGATAGTGGGAAGTGGATGTATTTAGTACATACTTTGAAGGCAGAGCTAATAGGACTTACTAGATTTGTGGGTCAAGGAATAAGACGAAGATTCAACATTGCTTGTCTTCTGGAAATTGTTTCTGTCTTTTCCACCCGTCTTTTGGTGTTTTGAGACAGGATCTCCCTACGTTAGGATCTCCCTTTGTTAGGCTGGCCTTGAACTCACAGCAATCCTCCTGTCTCAGCCTCTTGAATGCTAGGAGGGTTATAGGTATAACGCCATCATGCCAGACTAGAAATTTCTCTTTAATGAACAGCAGTGTTCTGGGTTCTCTTACGTCAGTCTCGTAAGTCTTAAAAATTGTTTTTGGGGCCGGAGATTTAGCTCACTGGTTCTGGTGCCTGCCTAACAAGCGCAAGGTCCTGAGTTTGATCCCTGATAACAACATACAACAATACCAGAGTGGTGGCCCATACCCATCAGCAATCAGTACCACATACCACAATGCTGGGCATTGTCACACCTGTAATCCTAACACTTGGAAGGCAGAGGCAGGAGGATTGCTGAATTTGAGGCTGAGTTCAGGACCAACCTAAACTACAAAGTGAAACCTCGTCTCAAAAAAAAATTGTTTTTAATGTATTCTTTTGATTTTTGAGATAGGGTCTTGTTTGGTAGTTCAGGACCGTTTTAAACTCATGGTGGTCCCTTGTGTTCTTTTTATACTTTTACCTTGCAGGGTTATATAGTTTCATTTGTTTGTTTCTTTTTTCTTGGTACTAGAGATTGAACCCAAGGCTTAACACTGAGCTACATCCCTAACCCTTAAATTTTTTTTTTTTTTTCTACAAGCAGTTGCTAAGTCATTACATTGCCTGAGCTGGGTTCAAGTTGAAATCCTCCTACTTCACCCTCTTAGAGTACTGGGATTGACATTCAGCCCTCTTGGTGTTTTTTAATTATAACCTTTGTGCCTTGACTCCCAAACTCATATTTGTAAACCTAAGCCCAGTCCTGGTGGAATGTCATGGATAACCTAGTTAAACCTCCTCCAGCTCTATGCTTTTGGGAAATTGTGACTGGACTGTTACAGCTTGTGTTCCCCTTGCTTTTTGGAGAGGAGGTGCTGGGGATAGAACCCAGGGCTTGTGGTGCTGTATCCCAGAGAGCTACCTTTCATATACATTTTAGTGATGGATCTGGTGCTCTTGAGAATTACACTTCTAAGGAAGATGGCTAACACACCTGGGGAGCATTTTGTCTTTCAGGACTTTGTTCTTCTCTGCAGAAGACCATGAGCTTTTCTTGTGCCTGTCCACCTCACATCCCACCCTCCCAATCCTGAGGTTTAAAGACCTGGGGAGCTGGTGTACTCCAGTAATGCCAGGACTCTGGGAGGCTAAGGCAGGAGGATCACAAATTCAAGCCCAGTTTGGACAGCTGAGCAATTTAGTGACACCTCAAAATAAAAAATTAAACAATGACTAGAGATATAGCTCAGTGCAAAGACCCAAGGCTCAATCCCCAGTACCACCAAAAGACAAACAACAAAAACCAAAACAAAAAACATAGTGACTCAGTGTGTATTTCTGTTTATCCATTCAATCAGCCATTTATTCAGCACTATTCAGGGCTGATATGTACTAAACATCAGACCTGCTCTTAGTCTCCATTCATCTGGGTATGAGACTTTATTTATTATTGATTTTCTTTCTTTCCTTTTTTTTTTGAGACAGGTTTTTTGAGACTCGCTTTGTAGTTCAGGCTGGCCGGAAACTCACTGTGTAGTCCAGGCAAACCTCATACTCACAGCAATCCTCCTGCCTCTGCCTCCCGAGTGCTGGGATTACAGGTATGAGCCACCACGCCTGGCATTGTATGTGGACCAGGGATTGAACTCGGACCTTGCACTTGCAAGGAAACCACCAGAACCACTGAGCTAAATCCCTAGCCCACTTTATCTTTTGCCCTGGCTATTAATACTTTTGGTCTCCTTTCTTCCAATTCATTTTATTTTTTATTGTCAGATGAGGTCTTATTATGACTGATTTTGAATTTGGGGTGATGAAATATCTAATTAATACTCGTTTCTTTTCATCCTGGCATCTTTTTTCTCGATTATTTATTTGAATCAGGATTCACGCAAGGATCAAACACTGACTTTGGCTTATATGGTTCCTGAGTTTTTAAATTTCTGTGTGTGTGTGTGTGTGTGTGTGTGTGTGCGCGCGCGCGCGCGCGCGCACGTGTGTCTGTCTGTCTGTCCATTGTTTTGAGACAGGGTCTTGCTATTATAGGCTAGCTTTGAACTCCTGGCAGTCCTCCTGCTCTGGTTTACCAAATGCTGGGATTACAGGTGTGTGCCGCCAAGCCCTACACTTCTTTTTTCTTTGTGAGACAGGGTCTTGCCTTGTTTCAGGCTGGTCCTGAACTCAGCGTTGGACTCAGCAATCCTGCTTCTGCTTCCTGAGTGCTGGGATTACAAGCATGCTGGGATTATAATCGTGAGGCACCATGCCTGGCATTGTTTTGTGTGGTACTGATTGCTGGTGGGTATGAGTCACCACGCCTGAGTTGTTGTTTGTGGTTACCGGGAATTGAACCTGGGACCTTGTACTTGCCAGGCAGATACACTGAGCTAAATCTCCAGCCCTCTTTTTTCTTTTTGAGACAAGGTCTCACTGAGTTGGTGAATTGCCTCAGCCTGGTTGGAACTTGGAATCATCCTGGTGTTACAGGTGTACATCACCGTGCCTCGCTTAAAACAACATTAATTTGTGGGTTTTAACATAGTTAATGTGTTGTACTCCATTGAAGTTATTGTTAATGGATATTCAGGTTTTATTTTTTTTTTTTTAAATTTAGATCAATGAGAAACTCTTCCGGTTGGTTCCTGATTCCTTTTAACATACTGCAATAGTCTTTGAAAGTGTTCCTTGTTTTCACTCTGATAAGATGTTCCAAACCCATCTTGTCCATTTCCTGTTCTTTCTCCCTGAGAATTCAGGGTCGTTTTTTTTATTGGGCAGTTGTACATAGAGACCATATTATTGGCTCTCTCATTTTGTCAGTGAGACCATTTAAAGATAATGAGCTCGAGTGATGTAGCTAAGGTCACACAGAGTTAGTGTTGCAACCTGCCCGGAACTTTAGCCCTTGGGCTCTTAGCTCTATTCCTTTGCCATTTCTTCTTGCCTCCTCTTCCTAGTTTCTATGACAGGTGATTCAGCTACATTTCAGTCTCTACTCTAGGCCATGAGGGGAAGACAGGTTTTGTGGGTCATTGCTGGAGTTACTATTAAACCTCATTAATTTGAACTAATTGGGGGAAGACCTACTGAGAATGTTGTGTGTTGTTTTTCTTTAGATACAGCTGTTACTTTGAGTTCATACAATAACTGAAAGTAGGCTAATAGTGTTACCAGGTTATTTTGTTAGGAGAGGCCCTTGTACCTGGTTTAATGAATAGCTGAGAATGATGTGCAGTTTAACTTTAATTTATGTAAATTAGACTCTTGCAATGCTTAAAAACAGCTCATTAAATATTTCTCCTTGCATTCTTATATATACATTTCTTTATTAGAGTACAGAGGTGAACTACTTCAGATGTGAATTTATCTTGTTTTATATGTGTGGTGTCTACATTAATAAAGATTGTGTATTCAGAGAAGTTTAGAGAGATATTTGAGAAAGTACAGAGGAAGAGCACCCAAAAGTTAGCTATCTACCCATTCCAACCAACCAGAACACAGTTCCTTCGATCTGCAAGTAGATTGAAAGTGATTCTAAATAGCAAAGAACCTTATATATCAAGACCTGGTCTCAACACACACACAGGGGGCCAGCGATTTAGCTCAGTGGTTCCAGCATCTGCCTGGCATCACAAGGTCCTGAGCTTGATCCCCAGTAACCATTTACCACAATGTCGGGCCTGGTGGCTCGAGCCTGTGATCCCTGCACATAGAGGCAGAGGCAAGAGATAGGTGAGTGTGAGGCTGAGGTCAGGACCAGCCTGAACTACAAAGCAATGCCCTGTCTCTCCCCCCACCAAAAAAAGACAAAAAACACAAACAATAGATATATACTATATTTTATGGAGGTTTTCCAAAAGTATAGAGCAAAATAAAATATAGATAATAAAAAATAGGGAGATTTTTTTCATTTGGGAAGGGGATCAATATTTGGAGGGAGCCTCTTTTCCCAGTGAAGTGGACCCTTAACTCACGAACTTGTTCCTGGGGCTAGTTGTGACTCAGGTTGGTTGTAAGTCAATACAGCTGAGATCTGGATGTTTAGCTGGGTACACACTGTAGATAACGAGACTGGTGAAGCTTCTATTAACCTACTTAACCCAAGTTGTTCATGTATCAGACCAGTCATAATTTGAGGTCCACTGTACTAATAATAAGATGAGTGGAAAATAAATGTGATAAAATATTTTTCTTGGTGAACCTAGGTGAAGAGTACATAGAAGTTTTTGTACTATAAAAAGAACTATTTTCCAAGTCTGAGATTTTTCTTTTATTTAATTATTTATTTTTGGAGACAGAGTCTTGCTTTGTAATTCATGCTGGCTCTGAGCTCACTATGTAGCTCAGGCAAGCCTCAGACTCACAGCAATCCTCCTGCCTCTGCCTCCCGAGTGCTGAGATTACAGGTGTGAGCCACCAGGCCCAGCTTTTTTCTTTTTTTTAAGACAGGGTCTCTATGTAGTTCAGGTTGCCCTTAAACTCACTATGTAGCCCAGGCTGGCCCCAGACTTGTGGTGAACTTCCTACCCCAGGCTCTTGGGTGTTAGAATTATGGGTATACACTACCACGACTGGCTGAAATTGTTTTAAAATAAAAAATAAAACAAAACTTTGCTAAGGTCACACAACTAAGGAGTGTAAATATAGTAGGGCTGAGATTTGAACCCAGGCCATCTGGTTTGAGAATCTGTCCTTAATTATAGTGCTGTTTTGCAGCTCTATTCATAGTACCAGACAGATGAAGGATATTTGTCCTGAATTTTTGCTATGGGACTCTGATTGGGTCCTAAATACTGAGTTGTTGCTGCTCTGCCTCCTGGTTCTTCAAGGATAGGATGATCATATATTTTATTGTATAACCATTCACTCTGTTTTTGTTTTAGGGATCAAACTCAGGACTTTGTGTTTGCAGTTTGTGAGGCAGGCAGAGTGCAATTGAACTAAATCTCCGGCCTGAACATTCACTTTTTTTCCTTTTTGAGACAGAGTCTTGTTTTGTAGTTCAAGCTGATCCTGAACTCACTGTGTAGGCCAAGCTAGCCTCGCACTCATGGTAATCTTCCCGCCTCTGCCTCCCAAGTGCTGGGATTGCAGGTGTGAGCCGCCATGCCTGGCTCAAACCATTTACTTCGAATAGTAAGAGGGAAGACTATTAATAATTTCTGCAATTGATTTAAACCAAGATGAATGAATGCCCTAAAAAGATACATCTTGGCAGAGTCCAGTGTTAACACATGTGACAGGACATGATCATTGTTTCATTACAATTGAATTTTGTTGACTGTGGCTTCTTGTTTATAGAATACAGATGCTTTTTTTTTTCCTACCAACAGAACTCAGGCCTTCACCTGATGCATTTTTTGATTTCTTTCTCTCGATTTTTTTTCCCTTCCTTCTAGATCCTTTGGGAAATATTCTTTGTCCAACTTCATTTCCTCCAACTCTGAAAAATACCAGCAGGAATTTCTGTAACACTTGTTCCACTTTTAAAAATATTGGCATTTAAAACCATAAATCCTAAACATCTTTATTAACATGATTTCTATGAAGAAAGAAGCTGGTAAAGCATCTGTATTACTAGGTTGGCAGACAAGTATTACTGTTGTCAACTTCCCATAGACATTTGGAAGTAACCTTATTGTATGTTACTGGAGGCAATGTTAATGTTTGTTAAAAGTGATTACCAGTCTGGAATCAGAGATGTGCGTGCTGTCTCATTGATCGGTCAGCCAGGTAGTATTCATTGCCATTCTAATTGTACTTACTTGCAATAAAACTCTACTGGTGCTGAATCCAGTTAGAGGTTGACCTTCACTGAAAGAGGGCTGGTAGTTTTTGGTCACTTTCTAAATAAATTTTTTTTTTTTTTTTTAGGTTTTTTGAGACAGGGTCTCGCTTTGTGGTTCAGGCTGGCCCTGAGCTCAGCCTCAAACTCACATCACAATCCTCCTGCCTCTGCCTCCCAGGTGCTGGGATTACAGGCGTGAGCCACCACGCCCGGCACTATGCTGGGTGTGGGTCTCCACACCCAGTATTGTTGTGTGGTTACCGGGGAATCGAACCTGGGCCCTTGCGCTTGCAAGAGAGGCGCCGGAACCACTGAGCTAACTCCCCGGCCCTCTAAATAAATTTTTAAAATTAGTCTAATATAATCAACTGGAGTTTTAGAGATCAAACTACTTTTTTTTGTCCTTATACTATACTATACACACACACACACACACACACACACACACACACACAGGAATGTTGAAATTTATATCAGATAGTTTTCCTTCCTCTCCATTTAGCTACTGTGCTGTAAAGTTTGAGGATGGAGTCAAATTGCTAGCATAAGTTGTTTTAAACCAATAAAATTTTTTCCCTTAAATTACGACATTTGACCCCCCCCCCACATATTTGGGAATTGAACCTAAATCAACTTATCCCTTTGTTTTGCCCCCAATTTTCATTTTGAGACAGAGTTTCCCAAGTTGCTGGCTTGTCCACACTATACTCCGATTTGTGATGGTCTGAGAGGCAGGCAGTGGCACCATTGAAGTAAATGGAGAGTAAAAGTTGAGAGTTTTTCTCCTAATGTTCTACCTGGACAACAGTTATCTTTATCTGAGGATATAAGAGTGGGCCACAGCAGTTGCAGAGGTATGTATGTTAGAGAACAGTACATTTCTTTTCTTTTGTTTTTTTTCTTGAGACAGAGTCTCGCTTTGTAGTTCAGACTGGCTGTGAGCACACCATGTACCCCAGGCAGGCCTTGAACTCAAAGCAATCCTCCTGCCTCTGCCTCCTGAGTGCTGGGATGATAGGCATGAGCCACCAGGCCCAGCATTGTGGTATGTGGTGCTGATTGCTGTTGGGTGTGAATCATCATGCCTGGTGTTGTTGTATGTGGTTACTGGGGATCGAACTTGGGACCTGGCGCTTGCCAGGCAGATGTCAGAACCACTGAGCTAAATCTCTGGCCTTCAACTACTCTTTTGAGATAAGATTTCACTGTGTAGTTTAGGATGGCCTTGAACTCACTGTGTAGCCCAGGCTGGCCTCTAACTCAGAGTAATCTTCTTGCCTCAGTCTCCCAAATGCTGGGACCCCAGGAGTATACCACTGTTCCCAGCCAGGTCAACTACTTTTTGTTGTTGTTGCTGTATTTGGTTGAACATAGACTCTTTCACTGAGACTTTTTTTTTCCACTGTGTTTTAAAAAAAACTTTAACCCCACCTCCTCTCTCCCCCTTCTTGAAATAGTCTCACTAAGTTGCTAAATTGCCTAAGCTAGGCTCAGGTTCAGCCTTCCATAGACTGGCACTACAGCTGTGTAACCATCATACCTTGATTTATGTTAGTTAATTTGAAGAGATAAAAATGAACAAATCCTAGCAAAATATAAACTGCCAAAACAAGAAAAATAGACAACCTTTAATTGTTAAATAAATGGAAGTTACACTTTCCCCAGAGAAAATATGCCCACATGATTTCCAAATGAATCGTACCAAACTTTTTTTTTTTTTTAAGAGGTCTTATGTAGTTCAGGCTGGCTTTGAACTCACCATGTAGTCCAGGTTGGCCCTGAATTTGTGGCAATCCTGCCTTGGCTTCCTAAGTGCTGCGGTGACATGCAGCACTACACCTACCTAAATCCCATCAAACTTTGAAGACATAATCTTTGAAGACACAATTTTAGAATCATTTATAAATTCCATTTTTCCGTGTTGTCCTTCACATTAAGAAGGTAGCATTATGACTTACACTTTACTTCCTGGTCTTCCTGACATTGGTCTCTACTAAAAGGACCTAATTGTCACATTTTATTCTTAACTTCCACTCTTTCCTTTCTTGGCTTTTCCTTTTCTTGTTTTTCATAGCAAGAATGAGAAAGAACGTTTCCATTGATTAGAGATTTGTTTCCCCAGCAGTTCTGAGTGTATTTCTGTTTAGTATTTTATGAAGGCTCAGTGGACGACAGAAGTGCTGTTTGGCACCTCAGGAAGAGGAGGAAGGGGAGGAGGATTTTGAAATGCTGGGAACTGAACCGAGACCTTTCACACTGAACTACATCCCCAGACCTTTTACCTTTTATTTTGAGAAAATGTCTTGCTGAATCACTAAGTTGCCCAGGCTGTGCTCAGATTTGTGGTCTTCCTGCCTCAGTTTCCCAGAGTGTGAGGGTCAAGGGTTTGTGCCACCATACTTGGCTAGCATCTCAGGATTTAAAACATAGTACCTTCTCTTAGTTCGCAGTTCACTCATTTTACAACTCTCATATGGGATGGATGGTAGGGAAATAATGGAGTGCCATTTGAGAGTTTAACTCTTCCAGCAGAATAGGGACAACTTCTTGGAAGCTGTTACATTTGAACTGTACAAGGAAAGATAAAATCCTAATAAGTGGGGGGGAGACAAAATGGCAAGATAGGCACTCTGGGAACTAGAAAATGTTTTGAGTGAAATCACAGAGGCATAGGAGTGTAGAGTCAGTGGGAAATGGTGGAGCATTGAGAATATGTGGCTGGAAAGAAGGCTGAAGATATGGTGTCAGGTCGTGAAAGGCCTGAACAACCACATATCGTCCTGATAACCCTCCTCTTGGTTTTTCTCACACTCAACCTCAGACTTTCTGACATCCCTAGCTTCTCAGATAAAAATTTTGAGGTTTGCCTCCATGTTAGGTGTTTGACATGTCTGAGATTAGATCATACAGGTTTAGTTTAACACTCAAAGAGTCAACGTTAGGAAGTAGCTGCTGCCACATACCCCAGCCACTCCCAGCTGTCAGAAAGTGAGCTTGATCTCTGTGTTTTTGAGAAATAGAAAATATCTCTTGTAGAAAAAGAAGCAAGGATACTCAGCTTCATTAATAACCAGGGAAATGCAAATTAAAACCACAGTGATATATTGGTGTTATGCCCATCAAATTGGCAAAAATTAAACTGAAGAAATGTTGGAGAGGATATGAAGTAGCTAGAACCCTGCAAGTAGTAGTGCCACAGTTGAGCTTGCAGCTCAGTGGTGTGACACCTGCCCAGCATGCCCGAGGTCCCACCCGACGTTGTCTCATGATTGAAGATGTGCATATGCAGAGCCAGGTGAGGTGGCACGTGGCTGTAATTGCATCTACTTGGGAAGGTAGACAAGATTGTGAGTTGGGGTCCAGCCTAGGCACTTCAGTGAGACCCTGACTCAGAATGAGGCTCAGGGTTCAGTTCCTATATTGCACCCCTCCCTGTAAAAGAGCCATAGCAGTCCTGTTGATGATAAGCCAAAAAATCCAAACTCTCCATCAATTTGAGATTAGATATGCAAATCGTGATTCATATAATAGAAAGTTATGTAGCAGTGAAAATGAATAAACTGTAGTTATAACAACATAATCTCAAGAACAACAAATTAGGGAGTAAAGGTTGCAGAACATATACATTAAGAATGGAGTTGCTGGGTGTGATGGCACACACCGGTGGTCCCAGCAGTTGGGAGGCTGAGGCAGGAGAATTTGCTGTGAGTTTGAGGCCAGCCTGAGCTACATAGTGAGACCTTGTCTCAAAAGAAAACAGGGAAAAAAAGATTAGCGTTATAGTCAGATATAGTGGTGCAAACCTTTAATCCTAGGATTCTAAGAGGCTGAGACAGAAGGATTGCGAGTGGAGCCCAACCTGGATAATTTTTTAGCTCTTGAGACAGAGTCTTATGATATAATTCTGCCTAGTCTTGAACTTACCACCTATACCCCAGGCTGCCCTCGTGCTGATCCTTGTGTTCTAGTTGGGGTTACAGTTGTGCACTCCCCTGCCTGGCTCCAGTTTAACAGTTTAGCAGGACCTTATCTCAAAATAAAAGGGGCCTGGAAAGTAGCTCAGTGTCTACTGTGGGTTCAGTCCCTGGTACCACAGATAGAAAAGGTCAGAGTCATGAAGTCGAGAGATGTGAGACTACTGCTCACAGCTAAAAATGTGACAAAACTGTAGAAAGTAACAAGAAACCCCCAGGTCAAGAGAGTGTCTTATTCCAAGGTAACAGAGAAGGGGATGCACTTGGAAGAGGCATGCAGGAGACTTGAAGATAATGATAATACCCATCTACATGTTGTGCTGGGAATCCTGCGTTAGTCAAGTGCTTGACCCCAGAGCCACATCCCCAGCCCTGTAATATTCTTCAACTGAATGATAGACACACTGAAGCTTGCTGTATCATAATTCTTTATACCTTACATATGTTCTTTTAAAATTTTACATCTGTAAGTAATTTTTAAAGTATTAAGAAAAGGGTGATGACGCCTCATACAGTCCAGTGTGCCTCCCCCAGCCCCTTCTGCTTTTACATAAGCATGCCCAGAGAGGTAAATTGGTCAAGGTAAAAAGCTCATCAGTAACAGAATCTGGTCTCAAACCCAGTGCAGAGCACTTGTATGGTTATGTAGATTCAACTGATCAATTAGAAGTGCTTTTGCTTGGACTACTACCTCAGTCTTTCACTCCCTCATGTAGTGCATTCTCCATACTGATGCCAGGGAGAGCTTTCTAAATGCAAATCTGATCCTGTCACTCTCTGGCCTCAATCTTAAATAGCTCCCTATAGCCTTCAGCACACTCTGAGTGCCATACAGCACCGCGTACAAGGCCCTCTGTGCCTCGGCTTCTGTCTGCCTTATTAGCCTCATCATTCATGACTTCCTGCACTTCAGCCACACCAAGCCATTTGCTGTTCCCGGAACACAGCTTCTGCACTCACGCTCCCTCCGCCTGGAACATCTCTTAACCTTATTTGTCCTTTCTTTTTCTTTTTTCTGGTACTAGTGCTCTCAACCTAGGGTCTGCACTTACCTACATTTCTAGCCCCTCCCTCTTTTACATTTTTAAAAATTTTGAAACTTGATAAGGACTTACAAAATAAATAAATGAATATAATGTTGGTTTAAAAAAGGGAAAAGAAAACCCAAATTGAATGGAGAGGGGAAAAATTTAGGAGAGGGTCTCGGTAAATCCTCAAGCTACACAAGCTAGGCTCGCTCTTTGAATCCTCCCTCAGCCTGCCAGGGTCCTGAGGTTACAGACGTCCCACCACCTCGGCATTTATTTGTCCTTTAAAATACTCTTTCTTAAGTGACAGCACTGCTGTATACCTCCGTGACGCCATGTTACTTAACATTTGTTGTCTCGTTTGTCACACAGTATGATTGTCCCCCTTTTCCATCCTCTGATAACTCACAAGCTCTGCGAAGGCAGGGAAAGTAAGGAATTTTAGCTCAGTGTGAGGTGCAGTGCCTATTTAAGCTGCATAGGTTCATTGATGAACAAATGATTCTTACTTTATACATAATCTTCCATGGATTTTATTTTTGGTATATTTTTTCCCTAACCAGCTCTACCTGTATTTATAGAGGAAAGAAATGAAGGGGGGGGGGTGTTGAAGTTAAGGTTAAAAAAAAAAAGCCAAGTAGGTAAGTGGGGGACAAGATAGTAGGGGGAAAATAACGAGGGGAGGGAAACAAGACGTTTATATGGTAGGAAAAGGAGTTTCAGGCCTTCACTGATATTTTAGGCCAAGTGCCTGGAAAGTTTTATGATAGCCTAGATTTCTTTGAAGCTTTGAACATGTACTAATTTTCATGACTTCCTAGTCTGACCTTCCTTAGTCTTATTGGAAAATTTTTTTTTGTTGACTGATAACATTTTTCTCTCTTTATGTTAGTAAGAGCATTGAGGTACATGAATAGTTCACATTGGTCAGGGTAGCCTTAGTTTCTGACTTTTAGCTTCTTACTCTGTGATGTTCCAGATTGGACCCTTATTGCTTCCTTGGGCTTGCAGAGTGTATGTGGATCCTATCTCTATGTGACAGAATTAGAATCTTAATTCTTTTTTTTTTTTTTTTTTAGTTTTTTGAGACAGGATCTCACTTTGTAGTTCAGGCTGGCCCCAAACTTGCTATGTAGCCCAGGCCAGCCTCGAACTCCGCAATCCTCCTGCCTCTGCCTCCTCAGTGCTGTGATTGCAGGTGTGAGTCATCACGCCCGACATTGTGATAAGTGGTACTGGATTGAACTCCAGACTTTGTACTTGCCAAGCAGACACTGGAACCACTGAGCTAAATCCCTGCCCATAGAATCTTAATTCTAAAACAGAGATTGAACTTGGGTGTTCCTCTTTCCTCAGGAAGAATCACTATCGGACTGGAAGTGCAGGTCGCCCTCCTCATTCTCACTTTTTTAACAGTTAACATACAACAGCCTGTATCAGGTGACTTTATTTATTTGATGACATTTTCTAAGCGTTCGCTTGGTATGCACTACGACAGTTAGAGATGACTAAATATCACCACCCTTGAAGAGCTCACAGTCTAGTAGGAGAGGAAGGAAGAAAAGTGATTTTAATCTAGTGTGGTGGAATAGGCAAGGTACATTGAAGTTTAGAAGAAAATGTGGCATGTAGAAAGGACGTGAAAGCCCACTGGGGCAAGGTCTATTAGGAGCTGTTTTGTGCCAGGCACAGTGGCACACGCCTGTGACCCCGTCCGTATTCAGGAGGCCGAGGTAGGATCATCATTAATCCCGGTTGGGGCACCTTAACAACTCAGTCTCAAAAAATAAAAAGCTGAGAACGTAATTCAATAGTAGAGTGTCTCAGGCTGAGGATATAACTGGATGCCCTGGATTTAATTTTTTTACTAAAAAAATAAAACTAAAGAAAAAAACATTTTATTTGAACTTTTTCTCAGAAGACCTTAGAAGTTTGTGGGAATTGTGGTAGGTGGTCAGACTTGAACCAAAGTATGGTGGAAAGAGAACATGGTGCAGTAGGAAGCCCTGGGAACGTCCATGGAGCTGCGGAGAAGGGAGTGTGTATGAGAAAGTGGTAGGAGATGAGATTGGAGCCATAGAGGGGCCCTGCGGTGAAGGACCATTTCAGCTTTCCTAGGTGAAAAGGATTGTAATAGAAAGTGCTTTCCTTGCAGGGTATGGTGGTGTCCACCTATAATTCCAGCACTCTAGGAGGTTGAATCAGGAGGATAAAGAGATCTAAACCCAGCCTGGGCAGTTTAGCCACTTTTGAAGACCCTGTCTCCAAAAAAATGGGGAGGGGAACTGGGGTTGTAGCTCAGTGTGAGAGCCCTGGCTTCAATTCTCAGTACTGAAAAAAAGTATTGTTTCCATTCATCCAATTTTAGATATTTAGTGTTTCTCTTCCTGTTGTCTCCTAAGCAACTGAGTTTTATCATGTCTCATTTCTTTGGTTTATTCTTTTTTGTGCTAACTGAATTTGGAATTCTCTCCCTATTCTTTAGGTGACTGTGCTCCGAGTACTGTGTAGTCAAACCCTACACTCAGGCATTGTGCAGTGGATGATGCATCACTTTTAAGGCAGCTTGGAAGGAGGAGAATTTAAATGACCTTCAAAGAGTAATGTCAGGCCCCCATGTCAGTGTCACTGCAGTTCATGCATGCATGGAGAGTGGGAAAAGGAGCTTAATTATGGAGGAGGAGAATTGTAACCCTGCTTGAATGGGTAGTTGAAAGTCCTGGGCCCACCCCTTAGCCTCAAGAAAAGACTTTTTCACATTTGCTGCCAAGAGGTCATAGGGAGGGCCCATATAAATACCGTCCTCCCTCTGGGGCATATGAGCCAGTCTTATTCTTTTACTTCCACAGGTGCAAAATAGGTTCACCAAGTAGTATTCTGGTCTCTATTGAACAGAATTTGGCATCTTATTGTCCTTTTCCAGAAAATCAGTCCCTTTAAAGCATGGAATGTGGCAATTTCAGGTCAGCAGGCACTTAAAGACACCTTTTTAACTTTCAAGAGCTGTCCTCATAAGGTATATTTTGTACAAAAAAAATACCAGTGTTATCAAGATGAAACTTGAATCATTGATATTTTGAAAGAGACTTAGTTTTAGCTGCTGCTACACCTTTTACCTATGAAATTCTTTTTTTTTTTGATGGCACACGGGATTGAACCACACTAGGCACTGTTCTACCACTGAGTTACATCCTTCCCCAGCCTTTTTTATTTTATTTTGAGACGGGGTCTCATTAAGTTGCCCTGGGTAGCCTGATCATGCAATCCACCTACCTCAGCCTCCTAAGTAGCTGGGATTACAGGAGTCCGATGCCACACCTGGGTTAGGAAAAGCGTTGTTCTTTTAATGATGCTGGCACATTGTGGTCATCTCCAGATGTCAGGCTCCATCCTCTTCCTAACCTTAATCACTGTTAGAATCTATTACACCACTGTATTTGGGATGAGGAAACTCACAGAAAGCCATGTTTCTGTGCATTTGGATCATGATACAACTTCTCAGGGGTAGGTCAGGTGATGTGGCAGAAGTCAGTCATCTGTTATCAGAAATGGCTCGATCCTGCCTGCAATCCTGTAACCATGGCAGTTAAGCACAATCAGTCTCTCCATTTGATTAAATTGGTCTGGGCAGCAGAATCAGTGAGGTGAAGCTGCACCTTTAGCTTATTAACACAAGGTCTAAACAGGAAGATCCATTTCAGTGAAACTTGTGAGAATCGTTGAAAGTATATGATGCTTTAAGTAGAACTTTTCTCCTTTGAGGGAAATTGCCTACAAACATATTCCCCATTGTTACCTTATTTACATCATATATATTCAAACAGTTCCTGCTATTTCTGAAGTTGGAAAAAAAATTCTTTGATAAGTGTAATATTTTTGCCAAGTTTTCATCTAAAATAATATTCACTGATAGATTTTGGTAGGAAATGGAAGAACAGAAGTCAGTACTCTTTTCTTTCTTTTCTTTTGCTCTTGTTTGATAGGATTTCGAACTACTGGACTCAAGCAATCCTGCTGCCCTTAGCTTCCATAGTAACTGGAATAATGTCTACGTGCCATCTTGCCTGACTTTGAGCTCAGTTTTCTTCTTAATTCCTCATCTAGATAACTCTTCTCCTTCATTGTCAGTGCACAGACTGTGGTAGAACCTATTTGCAAAACATTTCATAGAGACTTAGCTGTCTGGTTTGCCATTGGTGACCAATAGAGGAAAACCAGGAACCACATGGCTGCTGAGGGAAGATGTCATCACCGCACATTTGAGGGACTGGATGTGAAAGAGCAAGTACACCTACTTGGGCGTGGTCCCGGGGAGCTGATTGGTATTGACAAAATAGAAGTTAGGTAAGTTTAGCTTACCACTCGGCATGGTGGCGCACACTAGTTAGCCCAGCACTCAGGAGGATTGCCAAGAGTTTGAGGCTAGCCTTAACTACGGAGTGAGATTCTGTCTCAAAAACCAAAAAAAACAAAGGAAAACAAAAAACATTCTTCTAACAAACTTTGTCGTAAGATTGTCTTTCCAAGTAAAGCTTTTGTGATAATTGGAATGCCAGAGAATTCATCTCTTGACTTTTTGTCCCAGGAAGAATTTAAAACCATCACTTGAAACATGATTTATGGCAGACAAGAAGTAACCAGTTCAGTTTGGGCAGGTGGTATATAATTTCCTTTCTGTGAGAGTGGACTGTTCCCAACTAAACTTGTTTGTGGGTGAAACTGTAACAAGTAACCATATATTTTAAAGACACATCAGTTTCTTGGGTTTTTCTAATGTCAAAGGTTAATTTAAAATATTAGCACTGAAAGATTAATTTAAGATATTGAATCTACTAGGTAAGAATACATGTACATATTGTAATTACTTTCTTTTTACAATTAAAGTAATTGGATTACATTTAATGAGCTATTTACATTTAATAATTAAAAAAGACTTATCTATTCAGTATTCCCTATATGCAGAAAGAGTTGGGGGAAAACTCACTTCTGATATAATTATCTTGACTTGGATTAAATAGGAAAAACAACTGTGCTTTTTTAAAAAGGGAAGAAAAGAATATTTCAAATTATACATTTTTGGAATTTCCTATAAGGATGTGTTTTGGTTCATTGTTTAAAAATAAAAATGAGGGCCAGGGATTTAGCTCAGTGGTTCCCACACCTGTCTTGCAAGTGCAAGTTTCATCCTAGTTCCATCCCCTGTAATCCAGCACTCAGGAGGCAGAGGCAGGAGGATTGCTGTGAGTTCAAGGCTCTCCTGGGCTACATAGTGAGCTCAGGGCCAGCTTGAACTACAAAGCAGGAACCTGTCTCAAAAAAAGAAGATAGATTGAATGCTTAAAAAAAAAAATTTCTGATCACAAGATTGGATGAGCTGAACAGTGGAACAGTGAACAGAAAATGAAACTTAAGGTGATTTTCCAGGACTTGGTAGATAAAAGTAACCCATCAGAAGTGATAGAACTCCAGATGCCTAGCTGTTTGAAAACATGAGTGTGTTTGAAAAACCAGAGCATCTGAACACGTTAGCGGAGGCTGGCACTTTAAATGAGCCAGTGTTTATGTTGTTTTAAGTAAAAGATATGAAGCCCCTGAGCAGCTGGCTAAAACTGGCTGTGGAAAGAGAGAAAGCAGTGTGCTCTCCTCATGAACACCATTTCTGTTCCATGGTAACTGTGTCAGGGAGCCTTCCCGTGCATGTGCCCTTCTTGTCCCCTAAGAGGGAGTATCACGGTCCAGGGCTTTGGTGGCACTCGTATGTAAAGAGAACACAGCCACATATGTCTGACTTCTTGGTGGGCTCATTCTGTGATGAACAGTGTGTCATATAAAAAGCGTGGGTTTTGTACACCTAAGCACCTGAATTTAAAAGCTGTGGATGTAACTTTCTGTAGTCACTCTTAAGTTTTAGTCCTCTCATCTATAAAATCAGAGCACTGTGACTTCCTTGCAGAGTTCCAGATATTCAAGAGAATGCAGGTAAATATATGGTACATTTTAGGAATTTTAAAAGTATTTATTGAGCAGATACCATAGGATATATAAATGGCATATACGGTGGTACCTCAGTTGTGACCACATTGCTTGGGAGAGTTTGTTTTTGTTTGTGAGCTCTGCATCAGGTGATGGACACAACTGCAGCCATCTTTTCCACATGAACACAAACACAGCCTTCTTTTCCAGAACCATGGAATGTATTCAGTTTATAAACCAAGGTACCACTGTATGTATATAAGAATCCTACCTTCATTGTAAGTTTGAGTCCTTTCTGAGCAATTTATTGAGAACCTGTCTCAAAATTTAAAAGGGCTGGGGACATGACTCATTGTGCAGGCTCTGGGTTCGATAGCCACTACTAAATAAATAAATATCCCATCCTCAGTGCAGATTGCTGCTACTGCTACTACTATCTGTCCAGTTTAGAGATTTTTCTTTGCAATTTTGTATTCAGAGAATTGTATATCCCAAAATCTGTCCTTTAGAATGTAGTGACTAACATAGTCTTTCTTTTTGGTACTTTGGGAGAGGGGGAAATAATTTCAGACTAGAAGAGTCAAAGAAGTCTTCTTAGAAATGATGACATGTGTCTTAGGCTTTTGGAGCAAAGGGTGTTTGTCTATTGAGATGGGGGCCTGCTATGTTGCCCAGGCTCTTCTACCTCAGCTTCCCAACTGCTGGGGCTAGGCAAACACTACGATGTTGAGCTTTTTTTTTTTTTCTTTTAATATAGTCCACAATCCAGATAATAACCCATTTGAAACTGTTTTGTATATAAAATGAAAATAATGTATTGACTTTTTTTTTTGGCAGTGCTGCGGTAGATGGGTCTTGCTTTTGTAGTTCAGGCTGGCCCTGAGCTCATCCTTGAACTCACAGCTGTCCTCCTGCCTCTGCCTCCCGAGTGCTGGGATTACAGGCGTGAGCCACCACACCCGGCACTGTGGTATGTAGTACTGCTTGCTGCTGGGCGTGAGTCTCCACTTAGGTCATTGTTGTATGTGGTTACTGGGATGAACCCCGGCCCTTGCATTTGCAAGGCAGGTGCTAAAACTTGTAAGCTAAATCCTCAGCCCAGTGCTGGAGTTTTTGACCCAGGTGTTGTGCATGCTAAGCAACCACTGTCCCCCTGAGCTACACCTTCAGGCACCATGTTTGTTCTTTACCATGATTAGGAAGGCTCATGTTCTGCTGTAAGACTTAAAATTTGTATAATATAAGTCATCCATTTTTTCTTTCATATTTTTCTCCTTGCTTCCTGGAGAGTGTGTTTCAGAAGGTACCAGGCCCATCTATTGCTTGGTATCCACTGAGACCAAAGAAAAGCAAAGACCACCATATAAGAGAGCGCTTTTGTAATGTTCATTGTTTAATTTGGCCTGCACTTTTTAGACTATTGTTCCTTAGCTCTAGGAGGTGAGTCTGAACACATGTGGCATTCCTTTGAATTAGTAATATTGATAGCTATCAGTTACTGAGTACCTATGAAGCACTAGGTACCCCTGTAGAAGGCTTATGGTTTATCCTTTTATCTTTAGAACAATCCTGTAGGCAGGTTTTACTTTCTTCATTTTATAGATGATGAACCTTACAGATAAAACTTGGGGATTAGCCTAATGTCAAGCCCGGCATGGTGACTCACACACTTGGGAGGCTGAGGCAGGAGAACTGCCATGAGTTCAAGGCCAGTTTGAACTACATAATGAGACCCTGTCTCAAAAAATCAAAATGAAAACAAAAATAACTACCCTAAGGATATATATATATATGTATGTATGTATGTATGTATGTATGTATATACATATACATACATACATAGTGCATCTGGGTTAATCAGTTTTTTTTAATTTTATGTAGTAAGCACCCAAATAAATGTTAGCTTTAAAAAAGAAGAGAAGGCTGGTTTAAGAGGCATGAAGGTTCATGGCAGGTCTCCTACCATTCAGATTTGTCATCCTCCCAGGACTGCTGTGGGTGGGGATATTTTCAGTGTCCGGAGAGCTCTTGACTATGGGGCCACAGCCAAAGAGAATTAGACCAAGTTCAGAACATTCTCCCACAGGTGGGATGGGCCAGTGAAAAGCTAAGAAACGGAAGTGGCTCCACTCGGTAGTGTCAGTACTGTATTGAAGATGTTGGTGGAACCCTTGACAGAGGTGTACAAATTTATATGGTCTCATGAGATGAATTGTGTAGATTCAAAAGAAGACAGCTCAGAGGGCAGTTCAGAGTTTGAGGAGAAAGATGACAACATCATCTGGGACATCACCGTGGATAGCATTAAATTTCCTAATTCAGAAGATAGAAAAGGCAAGATTGCAGTTTTGGACAGTCTAGCAGCTGAAGATAAGGAATGGGGCCAGGGATGTCGCTCCACGGCACCATGCCTGCCTGGCAAGTGCAGGGTCCTGAGTTTGGTGAGGGAAAAAAGATTCTGAACAATAAAATAAATGATTTAAAAAGAAATAGGTGATACATCCCTGTTAATTCTGTGGGGGGGGGGGGAACTGCGGTATGAGTGTCTTGCATTTCCAGTACCTATAGTGTTTAAAAAAAAAAAGTTTTAGTCAAATCTAACAGTTTAACCAAAGACTAGTTCAGGAATTAGATAACACTCCAAATGGAAAGGATTTTAGAGTGCACTGCTACAGAGCAAGTGTAACATGCTTTTATAATTGAGTACAGAAACAGTATAAAAATGAACTTGATCAGTTATGTTGAGGTCTTTGCCTTGGTTGGACATGGTCTGATCCATTGGGGACTTGGATTAACTGAAGCTCAGCTGTTCGTGTTTGGCCGAAACCCAGCTGCAAAATATATTCCTATTTCAGCTGTAAAAGACTTTTTCTTGCTAAGTCAAGTTATGAACTATTATAGTTTCTAAGTTTCCCCCAGGAATATGACTCCATTTAATAAACAGTTATTTCAAAGTCATTAGAAGATTTTCAGTGTTTCACCACAAAATAAACATTTAAAGTGATATGTTAAATTACTAATTTAATCATTATAAAATGTTTACAGGTATCAAAACAACATATACCCCATACAATTTTACAATTATGTGTCAGTGTGTATAAATAAAAAGAAAAATTCTAGGTTTTTCCCTTGATTTTTGATCTTAATAGTGAGTATTCAAAAAATTATACTTGATTCAAGTAGTTATGTGCTTATGATGATGATATCCTATTTATTTGCACTTTGATTTCAAGACATCTTTTCACTCCTAAAAATATACATGGTATATACTTATTGAAGAGAAATTCAAATTAATCAAACTTGAAGAATTTTAACAATACCTTGCCAAGGTGGTGGTGGCACAAGTGTGTGATCTCAGCTATTTAGGAGGCCGAGGCAGGAGGATTGAAAGTTCAAGACTAGCCTGGACCACACTGTTTAGCAAGCCCTCCCTCAAAAAAATAAATGGGCTGGGAATAGACCTCACTGCAAAAGGTCCTTGATTCAACCCTCAGTGCCATGACCACTAAAAAAAAAAAGTAAAAGTAGAATAGAAAACATTCTTGGTTTAAACAGGAGTCCCAAGTCTGTTTCTTAAGGAAGAAGAGTCCTGTGGTTACCTTGTCCAGATGCATATCATGGGCCAGGATTAGGGATCCCAGTCAGAACACAGGGGTCTTACTGTACTGTAGACTGATACTGTAGTTTAGGGGACACTAAGGGGCTGGAAGGTATGAGAAATGGTTCTGGAGAGGAAAGAGCTATTCAGAAAAATCATTCCGAATCTCCATACTACGGAGTCTCCTGACTGATACACTGTAGGGTCAAACTCCAGGGAGTTTGTGATAATGACCAGGAAGCCATGAGCTAAGTAGTCCCAGTGCAAGAAAGTGTTTATTTCTACCATCCCGAGTTTATGGTACTTAATAGAGACCCAGATTTGCCACATTTTAGTACTGGATCTAAAACATCCTAAAGACTACTCTAGACCTATCTGTACAAATCTTGAAAACAAGCCTCAGAACTATCACACTGAAGCTAAAGTACTTAACTCTTAAAGGCAACAGTGTTGGACACTCAGCAACGTAAAATAACGTCCAACATGCCAGCACAAGTTAGGAGACATGCCAGAAGCTATGATCCATAACTAGGAGGAAAATCAGTGACAGCAGCACAAAATAGAAATGAGAGATGATGGGATTAGCAGGTAAGAGTACTGAGACAGCTGTTACAGCTGTGTTCAAGTAAAATATACGAGGACGTGGGTTCTTCAGCTTTGCAAGTTGTGGAGTATTGGGGACCAAGGGGAGAGGGAAGGAGACAGGAAGAAAGGATCAAGAAAAAAGTGAAAATAAAAGGAAAAATTGAAATAGTTTTGGGGGATGGGTTTGGGAGGGTGAGATCAAATAAAATTTATTTTTAAAAAACCCTTCAAAATAAGACCACCTCAGCCCTCGTCACTTAGCCGAGACCAAGGTCTCAGCTGCCTCACCCTTGAGCCCTTGCTTCGTGGAGATACATGTTGTCATATCATGTCATTGTTGTGGGGGGGGTGTGTGTGTCCCCCACCACCATAGCTGCCTTCCGCATGCCGTTTCCATCAAGGAAAAGGAACCCTATCGTATGTCTGCTCTTCAGAACCTCCACTCTTCCGACCCCTTTGCTGATGCAAGCAGGAGTGATGGCCTGCTTCCTGCCAGCACTGAGGATTACATCCAAATAGGGATCCAACAGAGAAAAAGCAGGAAGACCCTTGCCACTGTCCAAGGGATCACTGATGATGGTGGTGGAAGGAAACTGGTGCAGGTGTTGAAGAAGAAATTTGCCTGCAATGGTACTGTGGTGGAGCATCCAGAATAAGGAGAAGTGATCCAGCTCAGAGTGACACAGCGCAAGAGCGCATGCTGCTTCCTGATGGGGACTGGGCTGGCTGAAGACAATCAGCTGGAAGCTCACAGGTTTAAAGTGCAGTGGCTGATTGACGCTTAAGTGAGGATTTCCTTGCAGTGAGTAGAATCTCCTTCTGTCCCCTGTCTGAAGTTTAGAAACCTCGCCGGTTGTATAATGTAATCATTTGGGGTCTGCTTTCACTTGGACTAGTGTAACTCCTTCATAGAATAAACTGAAAAGAGCTGTTAAACAACAAAAAATAAGTCACTGTCCTTTTTACAAGCGATGCTTTTTTACTTCAGGAAATTGATGGTTTAAAAATGAAGGGTACGTGTAAAATATATTTTTTTAAAAAGCTGGAGTATTGTTTTGGTTTGAGTGGGTTTTTTGTTTATTGCAGTACTGGAGTTTGCTTTTTTAAAAGAATTAACCTTTTTAATTGGTGTGTTTTAGATGAACATAATGATAGTCATCATGGAGAATTTGTACCTGTACATGATATATCTTGCTGCTGCTTTTTTTCCCATTCCCCTCCCCTCCCTTTATCCCCACTTCCCCTCCTTATTTAGGTTTGTTTCCAATTTTTCCTCCTTTATTTTTCTTTTTTCCTTTTTTTGAGACAGGGTCTTGCTCTTTTTTTTTTGGTTTTTTGAGACAAGGTCTCCCTTTGTGGTTCAGGCTGGCCCTGAGCTCAGCTTCCAGCTCACATCACAGCAATCCTCCTGCCTCTGCCTCCCAAGTGCTGGGATTACAGGCGTGAACCACCACGCCCGGCACTGTGGTATGTGGTACTGGTTGCTGCTGGGCGTGAGTCTCCACACCCAGTATGGTATGTGGTTACTGGGGATTGAACCCAGGTCCTTGCACTTGCAAGACAGGCTCTAGAACTACTGAGCTAACTCCCTAGCCCCAGGCTCTTGCTCTTTTTGAAGTTCACACTGGCCTTGAGCTCACTGTGTAGCCCAGGTGAGCCTCGAATTCACAGCAATCCTCCTGCCTCTGCCTCCTGAGTGCTAGGATTATAGACGTGAGCCACCACACCCAGCACTGTGGTATGTGGTACTGACTGCTGGTGAATGTGAGTAATCATACCTGGCATTGTATGTGGTTACCCGGATCAAACTGGGACCTTGGCACTTGAAAGGCCGGCACCAGAACCACTGAGCTAAATCCCCGGGCTCTTAATTTTTAAATTAAAAAAAATTTTTTTTGTCTTTGTATTTCACTTGTGTGTGTATGTTGAGACAGGATCTTGCTGTGTAGTCCATGCTGGCCTTGAATTTGGGGCAGTCCTCCTCCCTGAGCCTTCCCAGTGCTGGGATTACAGGCATGAACCATACCTGATTATTTTTACAATTTTGAGATGGGATCTTACCGTGATGCCCAGGCTGATTTCCAGCTCCAGCACTCCAGCCTCTGCCTCTGCCTCTCGAGTGTTGGAGCTCCAGGCATGTGTGACTGCAGCTGGCTCACCTGTGTCTCTTAACTTTATGCCCTACTGCTTACTAGACTTTGAGGTCTTAGTAACTGTCAAGGACACAGCGTGGTAGGAAGAAAACAGGTCCTTATTTTTCCCTCTGCTCAAGGACTTTTCCTTATAAATCCCATGTTTTTAGTGGTGAATAGAACATGTGAAAGGAAGTAGACATACAGCTGTCCTTTGCTCTGACTTAGTTGCTTGTGGTTTGGCTGTCAGTGACAGGTGAATATATGACACTTTTGCAGGTATGAATTCTCGTTACATCTAGTGGAGTAGAGTAATTGATAGGAAATTGCATGGTAGTTTACTCCATAATTCCACTGCCTGTTGCTCAGATGTAGTTATGGTTGCTAAGTACCTCCCCTCGCTCAGGTTACTATATGAAGAGTCACATGTCAGGATTGCTGCGTCCACTTGCTCTGTGACCACACAGTATTTGTATGTTGCCCTGAGCTGTCAGCAAAATATTCTGCTGAATTTCTTTTTTGGTTGTTGTTCTGCAACCTTTTTTCCTCTGGCCTTTCTCAGTTGTGAGCGGTTTTTTCTTGGCCATTCTGTCCAAAGAGAGAGCAGTAACTGCACAGAGACACTGAAATGTGAAGTGAGACATCGTAGAGATTAAAATGTATGGTTACACAGTTGGCAAGATGAAATGAGACTTACTCAGCGCCTGACGTGAAGTTTGGTGCTGATTATTTCATTCCTCCTTTATTTTTAAAGCTGCCCCTGTGCTGGGGATTTAGCTCAGTGGTTTTGGCACCTGCCTTGCAAGTGCAAGGGCCCTAATTAGGACCCTAATTATCCCTGGTAACCACATACTACAGTGCTAGGTGTGGTGGCTCACACCTGTAATCCTAGCACTGGGGAGGCAGAGGCAGGAGGATTGCTGTGAGTTTGAGGCTCACCTGGGCTACATAGTGAGCTCAGGGCCAGTCTGAACTACAAAGGGAGGCCTTGTCTCCAATAAATAAATAAACAAACAAACAAACCAAGCTGCCGCTGTATCTGGTCCTCTAGTGGATATTCCAGTATTTTGTGTGTAGGGTATTTAACCTGGTCGGTACTCACTGCTGCTTGCAAGAGCCAGGAAAAAAAAGGTGCATCCTAATACCATCATCTCCATTTCTAAGTAAGAAAGTATCATGTATTGGGACCCTTTTGTGGAAATTACCTGAGTGTTCCCATGTGGCTTTATTTGTTTGAGAGTCTTGAACTCTCGTCCAATCTTACCTTCCTATCAGTTACTTGTGCCATATTTTTGGGTACCTCCAACTATTGATCACTCTTCTGTCATTGGCCATAAATTTAAAAAACAAATAAATAAATATTTGAACAGGGCCAGGAGTTAGCTCAGTGGTTCTGGCGCCTGTCTTGGAAGCGGAAGGGCCGAGGTTCGATTCCCCAGTAACCACATACAGTGCTGGGCGTGGAGACTCACGCCCAGCAGTCAGCACCACATACCACAGTGCCGGGCGTGGTGGCTCACACCTGTAATCCCAGCACTTGGGAAGCAGAGGCAGGAGGATTGCTGTGATGTGAGTTTGAGGTTGAGCTCAGGGCCAGCCTGAACTACAAAGTGAGACCCTGTCTCAAAAAAACAAAAAAATTTGAACAGGAAGAATACCTTAATTATTCATGGGCTTCTGTGTGTTATTGACATCTCTAGTACTCATTTTTTTGAAGTTCACTACTTGTGTGAATAGAAGGGATGCGGCATTTATTTTGTAGAGCAGCTTAGTTTTTTATGTTATATTGTTATATGAATTTAATGCTTAATTGATAGCTATGGCTGAAAGAAATCTGGTACCTACCAATGTTAAGAGTAACATCTTTTCATTTATGAGGAAAATTACTCCTAACTATATGTATTTAATAAAAAATAAACCTATTTAGATGATAGGTATTTTGGAGCATTTCACATTATACCATTTTGATGATTTGGGGATTGCTAGTTATTGATATTAGAATGAGAAAGTTAAATGAACTTTGTGTCTACAACTGAAAGTCATCGATGACAACACTGTAGATCCCATGAAATAAGTGGTTCATAACACGCAGTTGGGAGATACAACATGGAGATACAAGAAACAATTTATGTGAATGAATTTTTTTTAAGAGCTGAAAATACTTTGCAAATAATATCTCAGTTTCATATAGCATCTCGAGCATATTTAGTGTAATTCACAGCTGAAATAGAGGGATAAATTGAAATTTTATTCCCAGTTGCCAGTCATCATTAGACTAAGAACTAGATCCCAGGTTTCCAACACACAGTTTAAAAGTTTTTATCTTGAGGCCAACCCGGTGAATCTTACTGAAACAAGAGCCTAATTTTAGTCACTTACAGAGAAAATTTATATGGAAAAGTTGATACTAGAAGAAACCATTTTGAAGTTAAAGTGATATCCCAATTTTGGATTTAAGGGCAGAGCTGGGATTAGAGGCTGAAGAGTAATAAAGACAAGAAGAAAAAATGGAATTACCTGCCAAAAAAGAATAAAAAGCTCTGGAATTACCAGATAAGCGTGGTTCTTGATAGACAGTGTGCTTAAGGTGTAAGAGAATCTATCCATCCCCTGCACTACTGTTCCAAAACCAAATCAAGATGAGAAGCTTCGTTAATTGAATATAGGCCCAAAATTGGTGCCATTCCTTTATAAAATTAGAAGTTTGGTTTTAGATCACAAGTAAGTTCTTTTCCTTGGTTCTCATAGTCACATACTTCGTCCACACCAGAGTTCCATTTCTGTCTTGCTAGCCGTTTCAGATTGTGTTAGTGACCTAAACTGATTTGTCAGTAACTCCTTGTGTCTGGAGAGAGTCTGGTTATATTTGTCAGTTCATCCCCACCCTGAGTTTCAACAGGAAGTGGGTGGGTACTCAAGCCTATTAGGAAGCATTTCTCCTTGTAGTTGCTGCCTGGTAGTAAGGGCTGCTGTATGCAACAGTAAATTCATACTTAAAACATTTTAGTATACCAATTGAGATTGTAGTAAAGTCATGTGTTGTTTGTTATTTTGAAGTCACCTGGTTATCTGGCTTTCCAATGAAAATTCTTGACATCCTGTGGAACACAGTTTTGTGGGGTTTTGTTTGTTTGTTTGCAGTACTGGGGATTGAACCCGAGGCCTTGAACATTACTAGCTGCCACTAAGTTATACCTCCAGGCCAAATGTGTATTTTTTTTAAGTACAGTTTTTTTCAAAACTGTATTTTTTTTTTAAATCATAAAGTTGTGTCTTACAAGGGGAAACTACAAAGTAAACCTCGTACACCCCAGTCCAAAGTGCTATTAAACAGAGAACAGTGGGAAATACTGAAGTGAAAGCAGAAGTCCCGTTTGCCACAAATACAGAGCGCACATGTTCTCCTCTCCTGCCACTGCTCATCAGCACTTTGGGGTTATGTTTCAAAGAGGAACTGCCCTGAGGAGCATTTCTGTTGTGATGGTTATTGCTGTCGCTCACATATACTTGCTTTTTGGATGTGACCATAGAAACCAGCAGGTGTTATCAGTGACCTCGGCTCTTGTGCAGTACTGTGTATTTATCATAAGCTGCTAGTAATAAGCATCATCACCAGAATGAACAGTCGTCTGTCTTCTGTCCTAGTAATAACGAGAGTTCAGAGAGTAGGGTGCAGAGGAGGGTGTCCCCTTCCTTTTCACATGCAACCCTCCTTCATAACACTCTTCCCCGCCACACCCACTTGTGCATTACCCCGACTCACCCGGGCTGTTGTTAGCCGAGTTATGGGAGTTTAAAAAGTAGGGAGACGACAAAGTGTCTTTCTGACTTCATACTGGCCAGAGGTAATGTGTGAATGTCTCCTGGTAACTTCCAGTATATAGACATGTCTGTTCTTTTTGTTGTTTTTCTTTTGGTACAGTATATAGACTTGAAGAATCTCACTTTTTAAAAATTTATTATTTTTTTAAAGCGAGGGCCTTTGCAGTGAGCTACACCTCCAGTCCTTTTTTAAAATTTTGAAACAGGGACTCATTAATTGGTCAGTCTGGACTCCATTTATAACTGTCCTGTCTCATGCTTATAGAGTGTTAGGATTACAGGCATGACCACTGCACTGCGCAAGATTCTCACTTTGAGAAGACCTAGAAAACCCTTTCAGCTGGACATGGTGGCACATGCCTGTTAATGCCAGCATTCTCGCAGAAATGAGACAGGAGGATCACAAGTTCAAACGTAATGTGGGCTATTTAGTAGCAAGATCATCTCAAAATTTAAAAAAGTTCAACACAGAAACCTTCTCCATTAAAAAATACATTTAAAAAATTTAAAGTCTGGAGATGTAACTCAGTGCAGAGGCTTGGGTTCAACCCACAGTAACATGTGCACACACACCCCTGCTCATCTAGTTTTCCTTTCTGAGTCCTGATGTGGCACTGGAAGTCCAGACTGCTCAGAATCCTGGCAGACCATGGCTAGGAAGGAATAGCTCAGGTCTTTGGGGCTCATTTCCTTAGGCTGAAACTAGCTAGGAGTGAGATGAAGACTGCTGCTAGGTCTGGTGTGGATGTCTGGAACTTTCCCAAAACACAATTTTTCCTTTGAATTTCTTTGGGTAGTCCTCTCCCAGATAAGTCTGGAACCCTCCCAGGGTATAAAGATTTGCATTTTAGACAAATCATTCTAACATAAGCACAGAAGTTATATTGAGGTAGGAGATGACCAGAGGTAATGCCCTGTTGAAAACGTCACAGGCTCAAAAGAAAGGAGGAGAGTGACTCGTCTTCTGGCCCATTCGGGATAGTACCAGTCTAATCCAGTCAAGGAGGACTTGGACCATGGCATGAGGCGGGCCTCCCTAGGCTTGCCTCTGACCTTGTGCTCAGAATACAGGTATGTGTTGACTAACTGAGCAGGTGACAACAGCTTCAATAGATGCAAATCCAGAAATTTTAGAGGTAGGAAGGTTGTAAAAGATCTTTTAGCTTATTAGTCTTTTTATTTTGTAGATAAGGAAACCTAAGCCCCAACTGAGAATCACAATTTTAGTTTGTTTTTTTGGTACCAGGGATAGAACTCAGTCTGCACTTGCTGGGAAGACTCAGTGCCATTGAGCTACATCCCTGGCCTTACAATTTTGATTTATGAGGCACCAGAGATGTTATCTATTTTGACCTCCCAGTACCTTCTTGTGTTGTAGGAATTTCTCCTCAACATGTTAGATAGCATCCAGTGGTTGGGGAAACTCATAAGCATATTTAAAGAAAATTCATTCTGTTATAGGACAGCTTTAATTACAAAGAGCCAGATAAATTGAAATTTACTTCCCCCTAACTTTTATCTCCTCAGCAGTTCTTACTTTCCTATGTAACATCCCCAAAGTCAGACCTTCTCAAATCCCCAGATTAACACACAACCACTGTAGCATATAATTTCCTTAATCAAAGTGAGACGTGACTGAGAAAGACCTTTACTGATTCCATAAAGACAGGGTACTGTACTCTTTCATGTATTCCTAGCTATGTTTTTTCTACTTTAGAACCACAGTTTTGTTGGTTCTTATCACTTTTTTTTGTTTTGTTTCTTGTTTTTGGAAACAGGGTCTTACTTTGTAGGTCAGGCTGGCCCTGAAATCACTGTTGTAGTCCAGGCCAGCCTCAAACTCACAGCATTCCTCCTACCTCTGCCTCCCTGAGTGCTGGGCTTACATGCATGAGTCAACACGCCTGGGATTGATTTATCACTTTTTTTTTAAAGGGCTGGAGCTAGAATTCAGGTCTCTTAGGTGAGGCAGGCAGTCTACTGCTGAGCTATTCCCCTAGCCCAGTTCAGTCTTTTTTTTTTTTTTCTTGTTACTAGGATGATTTTTTTTTTCCCCACTTCGGTACCAGGGATCAAACACAGGGCCTTGTGCTTCCAAGGTAGGCATGGTATCACTTGAGTTAAGTCCTACGCTAGTATGAACATTTAACTCTTCATAACAGTTTTAATAATCACTATGAGAGGGCCGGGGATTTAGCTCAGTGATTCTGGTGTCTGCCTGGCAAACACAAAGTCCCAAGTTTGATCCCTGGTAACCACATACCACAGTGCCAGGTGTGGTGGCTCATGCCTGTAATCCCAGCAGTCAGGAGGGAGGCAGGGGGATTGCTGTGAGTTCGAGGCCAGCCTGGGCTACGTCAAAGTTTGGGGCCAGCCTGAACTACAAAGCGAGAGCCTCTGTCAAAAAAAAAAAAAAAAAAAATCACTGTACGTATAATTGTATGAAACTGTAAGGAGAGAGCAATAAATGAGGCTGACGGCCCAGACTCACTCCTGCAGCCTGTCTGTAGTTGATGTGCTACGGTGTTAAGAATGGCTGCCTGGGGCCGGGGAGTTAGCTCAGTGGTTCCGGCGCCTGTCTTGCAAGCGCAAGGGCCCGGGTTCGATTCCCCGGTAACCACATAACAATACTGGGTGTGGAGACTCAACCCGGCAGCAACCAGTACCACATACTACAGTGCCGGGCGTGGTGGCTCACGCCTGTAATCCCAGCACTTGGGAGGCAGAGGCAGGAGGATTGGGATGTGAGTTTGAGGCTGAGCTTGGGGCCAGCCTGAACCACAAAAGCGAGACCCTGTCTCAAAAAAACCTAAAAAAAAAAAAAAAGAATGGCTGCCTGTTTCTACCCTCCTGCAGAGCTTTTCAGCTGGTTCTTACGACCAGTCGCCTGCCTTAATATTGCTTGTGTGCTTAATTCAGAATGATTTGCCTAAAATGCAAATTTGATCCTGTGCTTCTTACTTCAGAGGTTCCCTAACACCTAATGTTCTACAAAGTTTCCACTTCCGTATGAGAATTAAGGCCTAATGGCATTAGGCATCTATTGTCTTCATTTTTTTCCACTGTATCTAGATGGTGCTAGTTATGTAGTCTTGAGAAGAATTGAGAAAATAGTCCTTCTGATTATTTTTTTGGTCTGCAGTTCAGATGAGGAACCCCGTTGTGAAAGACAGGAGAAGAAAATGTCTTTCAGGAGGTCTAAGAGCATAGCGTGGAGCAACTTCTGGAGAAAAACCATCAAATTTCATTGGAATCTAGGGTTTTATCTTTAAATTTTTTATGTGACTATTGCATTCTGCTACATATAATGTTCCTAGTTCTGTGTTTTAAAATATTTATCAATGAATAAAATCAATTCTACAGGAGGATTTTCCTGTGATCTGAGCAACTATAATTACCCATTTTGAAAAAAATCTTTATAGAGGGCATTTTATGGTTTTTTATTCATACATGTAGAAAAATTACCCAAGATCACAGAGTTAGTAAGATGTTAGAGGTACAGTGCTAACCCATGTTCTTTTCAACTCCAAAGTCCATACATTTCCTGTAGCTCAAAGCAAAATTGAATCAAGAACCTGGAAGATTCTTTGCCTCTTTCTAAGTTTATCTTCACTGGAATGTAGGACTTTCTCTTGGTTAAGTTACTATTATGATTCAGATCATGCATAATTCCATACTTCTTATGCAGAAGACAGCAAACCCTAGAATATGTAAAGGAAAAATGAGCAGTAGTGCAGGTATATCCATATAACAAGGAATCTTATCTCTCTGTTGTCTCAGAAACACTAAAAGGCTTTTTTTTTTTTTAAATAGCAGATATATTTTCCTTTTTTGTCTAATGGATATTGATACATCGCTGTAATGAGTTCAAGGCCAGCCTAAACTGCATAATGAGATCTTGTCTCAAAAAATAAAAATTACGGGACTGGGGATTTAGCTCAGTGGTTTCGGTGCCTGCCTTGCAAGTGCAAAGGCTGGGGTTTGACCCCTGGAAACCACATATAACACCAATCAGTACCACATACCACAATGCCAGGCCTGGTGGCTTATGCCTGTAATCCCAGCACTTGGGAGGCAGAGGCAGGAGGATTGCTGTGAGTTCAAGGCTCGCCTGGGCTACATAGTGAGCTCAGGGCCAGCCTGAACTACAAAGCGAGACCCTGTCTCAAAAAAATAAAAACAAACCAAAAAACCCCACCAACTTTGGTTCCAGGTAAACTCTACACAGATGATGAGAACATTTCCATTTGTGTCTGTTTACTCAGGACACTTGGGAAAGCATACGGGTTAATAGATCTGGATATTAGATGTTACCCTTACCCCAGTGTGACATTTACCTAGCCATTGGTAATCCAGTGTCCGTTAGATGTCCAGAGGGGAATTCGGGAATGTGCCCAGTGGTCTTTTCAGTACACAGATTCAGAGTGGCCTGTTTCCTGTAGCTACTCTGAGAAAGCACTTGAGTAGGTGGAGCCACTGTGATTTCATTACCTCTTTGAACCCAGAATTCCTAGTTCTTCCAGAAATTTAAAATTTGGGAATCCTGAGTATGGTATATAGAGTCCTTTGAGGTTCTTTCATCTGTAACCTCCTGCCTGTTTGCTGGACTCTTTGTCACCACGTTTTACTAAAGATGGTATCTTAGTGAGTGTCTAATACTCTACATTAAGCAAAACATTGAAAGAGTTAAACTGGAAAGTCAGGAGTTGATATTCTAAGACATGTTGAGTCCAAGGAGGAACTTAGCAGAGAAACAGAATGGAAATCATTTCTTAAGACAGTAGACAAGTATTCAGGAAACACCTCTGCACCCCAAAGATAGGCACAGCTGCCACACAGTGACTGTTAACGGGAGGTTCAAAGTTCTGAGCAAACAGCTGATTCTCTAGGTTCTTGGGCTGTTGCTGTTGGTGACAGGAAATCTTGTTCCCCAAGCTGCCGGCTTCCTGTTTTATTTTTACTTGTAGCAGATCAGAATGTCCATAACAAGGAGCAGTCTGTTCCAATGGCTTCGACTCCTCTTTCAGCTTGGATGGCTTTTTTTTTTTTTTTTTTTTTTCCCTTTTTGGTCAGACAGTATATTGGTTCTTTTTAAGATCTGGGAAGGTTAGTTTGACTTAAGCATTTTGTATTCATAATGAATTTCTGTGATGAGATGTAAGTAAAGCTTTTTTATTTTAAAGAGACATTTATAATATTGGAGACTACTTGCATTTGTTGCTTTTGTACCTTACCTTTTTGCATTTGAAGTGAATTTGCCGTTTTTTCCTAGCATGAAAACCATTAGACCATTTTAGATTTCCTAAGTTTCACAAGATACGGAAGCAAGATGAGCCTAAGTCATACTCACTTTGTTTAGATTAAAACCTCCTCCTAAATCCAAGTTAGAAAAATTTAAATCTAAAACAATAGCTCAGTATGAGCTTGAAGTGCTGGGGGATTTCCTAGGAAAAGGAGCCCAGCCTAGTGATAAGAAAGAGTAACTGAAGAGTTTCTGGATTACTCTGGACACTTCCTGCTGTCTCTGGAGCCCTCGGGCCTAGGTGTGTGAGCTGGATGGGAAGAGAAAGGGAGTTGTTGAGTAGAAGAGCAAGGACCAGGGAATCTTGAGCACAGTTGGCTCAGCGTCGTGTTTGACATATTGAACATGTGAAATTTTCCTTGATATTCTTTCTTTCTGTCAATTTACAGACTAAACTTTAGTAGTGTTAGTAGATACTGACAGCTAGTGTTTAGTTGTACATTAACAGTCATCCATCAGGAAGAACTGGAGAAGTGTCCCGATGTGCATCCGTGGCGTGACTTGGCAGCCTGAGTTCAGTGTGGAGATTATCGGATGAGAGAAGCTCTTTTTTTTTTGATCCCTATGCTAGGTGGCCTAGAACCTGATTTGTTTGGGTCGTGGACACCCCAAGGATACCATCCAGTGTCTGCTGAACAGTCTGTTTTCTAACCGAGTCTCCTTGCCTCCGGGGAGTCTTGGTTGAAGCAGTAGTTGTCACTTTGAGGTTTTCCTGCTGCCTCTGTACCTCATCTAGCAGTTACCAATTCAGAAGTTCTAAATTTGTGTAGCAAGTCTTCTAATAGCAAACCTTAAAAAAGACTTGGGGGGGGGGTTAAAAAAGAAAAAAAAAAAGGGAGAGTAAAGATTTTTAAAAAGCTGTTTTAGATCAGAGCACAACCAAAAAAAAAGAAAAGACACATACAGCCTTAGTGTGCCTAGAATTTGTGGTTGAGTAATACTTTCCTGTTATTTCTTTTTAGGTTGTTTTTCATCATTGAGAACATTGCCTGAAGCGGGTCCACCATGCCGTTAGTAACGAGGAACATCGAGCCAAGGCACCTGTGCCGTCAGAAGTTGCCTCACGTTAGAAACGAGCTGGAATGCGTGACCAACATCGACCTGGCAAATGTCATCCGACAGCTGGGCAGCCTGAGTGAGTGCCTCGCAGAGCTGCGCTTTGCCCTCAGGGGTCGTTGGTGCTCTTTATTTAGTTTTCTTCTCCCGTGTTCCTATTTCTCCCCCATCTGCCTTCCCAAGGTAGTGTTAAAAAAAAAAAAAAAGTGTATCCCATCCCCTCTTTCCAAAGACGAGCTCCTTTTTTGGTACAGATTCTTCCCTTTTATCCTCTCTCCATCTACCACCACCTTCTAGGTTTTCTCTACCTTCTCCTACAGCTATATCAAAAGGAATCTGTGCGCAGGGTGGCAGGAAGGGCTGCAGCAAGATCTGCAGATGGAATGACAGAGCAGAATTGTGTGTGTGTGTAAAGTGGGAGGCTCGCAGAACACTGTCTTGGGTCGGGAATGTGCCTGTAATCACACGAGCTGTTCCATGTAGCCTGACTTTGTTGAAGTCTCCAATGTGCCAATGGTCTTCATCTACTCAACACCCTCCTCTCTTTCTTCCCGAAGTGGAGTAAAGTAAACATTCGCCCAGAGGCATCTGGCTGACTTGTCCACCCTGGTACACATGTGATTGTACCGGAAGCCCCCAGGTCCTAGTTCAGGGTACAGATTACTCCTATCGTCTCTCGGTATGGGGAATCTTGCAAGCTGTGTGAGTGCGGTGACACAGATAGTAGCTGTAGCCATTCTTCTCTAGGAAAAAGATGGGGGTTAGCCCAGTCTGTTTGGAGCTGAAAGAAAGCCAGCACGACTACATTTTTTCTTTTAATTGGCAAGAATGAATGAGAATGCCTTGGGTGGGGTACATGCATGTGGTTTAGGTTTCATTCTGATTCAAGCTAACTTTATTTGCTTGATGCCAAGGTATGGTAAGGACAGATGCTCGGATTGGCTCTGTATTTGTCTGGTGCCATCCTTGCTCCCATAAGCACCTCCAGCAAAATGCCATTTTAGTGATCATCCTTCACAGAAGCACATTGGTGTGAATTATCTCATACACTCACCTCTCCTATCGCACCACTGCCCTTATTGAAGGTGGCCAAATATCAAGATAGCCTGCATTCCCCCAGATAATAATAGGCCCTGCCTTTAAAATAGGAGCCTGAGGAGACAGCGCTGTGAGCGGATGATGTATGGCGTCTCGGATTCCTAAGCCTTCACCTAGCTCGGGGACCATCTCCGTTGATCCAGGGCTTAGGGAACCTGGATGGGGCTTCGCAGAGAAGGGAAGCCCTGCAGTGCCTGTCTCACACAAAGGAGCACTGACAGTAGCGCAGTAGCCGTGCAGCTGACAGTGAAGCACAGGAAAGCACGGAGGAGAGCCTCACTGCTTTTTAAAAGCATCATTCCTGCTTCTGTCACCCTGAGAAGGCCAAATGGGTGGAAGTCGATCACATACTGGTGCTTTCTCCGTAAGACAAAGAACGTCTAGCTAATGATGCATCTTACTCTCACTCAGCAGGAGTTATGCTTCCTCTCAGGTGTTTTGCAGGGGTGGTGTTGGCAGAAGCCGTTTTGGACCATCCCACTTGTACGCAGATCACTCCTGTCTTGGGGAAGCCAGTCCGAGGGCCAGTGTGAACTTGTGCCTAAGGAACCAAGATTTGCTTGCGTGACAGCTCTAACTGAGGCTTTATTCATCTGCTGAATGTGTATTGAGCATATTTCATAGGCCGTGCTGAGAAGGTGCAGTGATAAGAACTGCTTTCTGCCTTCCAAGAGCTTATAATCTACCGGGGGAAAAAGCAATAAATTCTTCGCATTTCTTGTCTCCTGAAAGCTAAGTTGTTGGTGTTGTTAGTTCAGGCAGGCCCTGAACTCAGGCAGTCCTCCTGCCTCTGCCTCCCAAGTGCTGGGATTACAGGTGTGAGCCACCACACCCGGCCTAAAAGCTAAGTTTTGATAGGATTTTAACATAATCTCATTAATCTTTTTAGTTACCATATGGAGATAGGAAGTTGTAATCCTATTTGTACATGAATAAATGAAAGCTCAGAAAACTTCAAGGCCAACATGGACTATATAGTGAGATCTTGTCTCAAAAAACAAATAGACAGTAAATAAAGAGTTCCTTGAAAGTCAGCCAGCCAACACTACGATCAGGACTGTGACCATCCTGGCGGGTGGAACCCCTGCTTAGGTCATTAGGAAGCCATACCAGGATCCTGGATTTCTGACTGTACTGGGGTAGCAGGGCAGCATGTGCCAACAGGGAACCCCAGGACTCTTCTCAGACCTCAATGAAAACAGCTGTGTATTTTTAAAAAGCCTTCTTACCTGTTCAACTTTCACATAACATTTTTTTTTTTTTTTAAAATAGGGCTCTATCGGGAGTAAAAAAAAAAAAATGAAGGCTACTGTGAAATCTTTCACAAAATGTGCTGTGTTTTATGAATGTTCTGATGGTTTTCAGGACTGTCTTGATAATCTGAAATTTAACTCTGAACACGGCACTTTGGTTTTCTCCTGTTTAAATATCACAGTTCCATTTTAAGAGGTTGTAGTAATTTTTAGCAATTGAAGAATAGGGACTATCAAATCGCTGATTGGAATTATATTTAAAATTTCCTGTAAGCTTTAAGCTTAGGATATTTAGATTTATTCTCTGTGTCTGTCTCTCTTTCTTTGTCTCCTCCTGCTTTTCTTTCCCCCCTCTTTGTCTTTATTGGAAACAGGGTGTCATTGTTGTTGCCCAAGATGGTATCAAGTTGAGCTCATCCTGTCTCAGCCTCCAGAGTAGCTGCAACTGCACCTATTTACCACCTGATCTGGTTTAGACAGTTACTGTCTTAAAAGTCATCTAACTGAGCACGGTGATGTGTGCCCATAATCCCAGCACTCTGAGAATCTAAGGCAAGAGAGTCACCAAGTTCAAGCCTAGCCCGGACAATTTAGCAACACCCTGTCTCAAAATAAAAAGAAAAAGAGGTGAGCGTATAGCTCAGTATGAATGCCCTGGGTCTGGTATAGGAAGGAAAAAAAGATCATTTGTCATGTTTGAGCGGTTATTTAAGGAAGAAATCTATTTGTGATTATTTAAGATGGTTAGCTCCTTCAATCTTTATGGCAAGTTGGTGAGGAAGATGTATTTTCCCCCGTTGACAGATGAGATTGAGGCCAAGAGATAATGACTTGTTGAAGAGTACACAGGTATAACTAGAGCTGAGACAAAGTCCAGGTCTTCAGCTTGAAACCCAGTGCTCCTCCTCGGTCCTGTTGTTCAGTCTGTGTTTGTGGTGCTGGGATGGATTCTTGTTTTTGTTTTTGTTTTTTTTTCTTTTTAGGTTTTTTGAGATAGGGTCTTGCTTTGTGGTTTAGGCTGGCCCTGAGCTCAGCCTCAAACTCACATCACAGTCCTCCTGCCTCTGCCTCCCGAGTGCTGGGATTACAGGCGTGAGCCACCACGCCCTGCACTGTGGTATGTGGTACTGGTTGCTGCTGGTTGTGGGTCTCCACGCCCAGTATTGTTATGTGGTTACTGGGGAATCGAACCCGGGCCCTTGCGCTTGCAAGACAGGCGCCGGAACCACTGAGCTAACTCCCCGGCCCTGGGATGGATTCTTGAACATGTTATGCAAGTGCTTTACCAGGGAGCCATACCCAGCACCCCAAAAGTGCAGTTCTGAGTCTGCCTAGGGCTTGGGTTGAAAAGATAATATCTCACCTCAGTCCCTCTTAAGAGATCCCTGTGTCACTAATTTTATATGTAAGAGCTTGTGGTAAATTTTCTGTGTCACAGTAATACAACTAATAGGGAATAGGTCACTATTCCCATTGCTATTCCTGCCTTCAATAAAGAGCAGGATATCCTGAGTCCTCTCTCGGTGACCTAAGGGCAGGTTGATTGGGACTATCTTTTCCTCTAGGCCAGTTGGCTGTTTTTGAGTCTGGTTTATTTTCCATCCAGAATGTTGCATATTTCTCAGCTTTGGCTTCCAGACACACTTTTCCATTACCTGGCCAAGCGTGGTGCGCTATGGTTTTTCCAGGAACATAGCCATATTGTGCACTGGGATCAGTTGGGAATAGAATGCCGTGTGTTAGCTGGTTTGAGTCCTGTGAGCTCCAGAGCTTCCACACTTGTTTAGATTACAGAACCATTCAAGATGCACGGACTTGATTAGAAACTCCAGATCAGCCTGAACTTACCAGCAGTTTAAAATATGCAGTCGGTTGGTCTAATCTTTACTGTCCAGGTTATATGGGAAAGGTGAACTGCATTTCACCCTGAAGGTGTGGTTTTGACCTTTCAGACCAACCCCTACACTATATAATGTATTAGAGGTGAAAAATGAGAGGCTACTTTCAGTACTTCTCAAAAAAATTATCTTTTGGTTGGGCATAGTGGTTTTTGCTTGGCTTTACCTTGCAAGTAAGAAACTCAGATGGTATGTTTATTCATATACACCGTTTTTCATTCCTAGCAAGAATGTGCTTTGTGGCTTGAAAT
>PVIR01013862.1:0-11215 GCA_004026965.1 Petromus typicus
CTAGAGTAGAATTTTAAAGATACAAATTATCCTCTCAGGATTGTTTTATCTGTATCTCAAAAATTTGCATTAACAATATTTCAAAATATTTACTCACTTCCTTTGTGACTCTTTTCAATCCAGAGGTTACTCAGAAGTAAGCTGTTTCATTCTCAATTCCTGATTTCTAGTTAAATTCTAACTTCCTGGGGAACATATTCCATAGGCTTGAAAGCCTTTATACTTTATTGTTTTTTAATGGTTGCTTTTGGGAAGCACAGTGTAACGAAACTGTCTTTGCTAACAGACACACTCCATATTGATGGTATCCAGTGCAACAGCTGTGAGCCATATATAGTTATGGAGCAGTTGACATGGCCCGTACAGCCAGGAAACTAAACTTACTAAATCACTTAAGGGTGTAATTAACTAAGATAGTTACATACAGATCAGGCTTCCATACTGAACAAAGCAACTACAGGATTGCAATACACTTTTGCAATTACAGACAGTAGTCCACTGTAATTCAACATACCACTGTGAAAACAAAATCATATCTATACTCCTTTCAATCATTTGTGTCATAACTACTATATATTTATTTTTACAGATAAGCCCCTACATAATTTTTGGTTTAAACAATTGCTTTTAAATATTTTAATGAAAGTTTAGTTTAACTAAAATGGTCTCTTATATATTATTTTGTAGTTATGCAATAGTATTATATTAGCATTTTAAATGTTTTTTTGTCACTATAATACAAAGCAGTTACATGGTGTAGATCCCATTTTCCACTGAGCTTCTTCTTTCCTTCATTCTTAAGAATGCCCTTTAGGATTTCTTGTTGTATAAGTCAATTGGGAATAAAGTCTCCATTTTTCTTCCATTAATGTGATAATAATTTTTAAAAAGGGGGGTGGGGAACAAAGCTTATTATATAGGGAGTGAGGAGTTGTATGGTGGCGGGGGGAGTGGGAAAAAATGAGAATCAAGTCATGTCATACACCGGTCCAAACTCTTAATATTGAATGCAATGACGATGTGTATATACAATGTACCAATAAAGATTTGAATTTAAAAATAAATAAATAAAAATAAATTTAAAAAACAGAATGTCCTTAATTTCAAAAGACATTATTCTTGGAAAAAATTCCACACTGATAGTTCTCTTGTTTTGCCCAAAAGTTTTGCTTTTTTGTTTTGGGGGTTCTGGGGTTGTTTTTGTTGTTGTTGTTTTAGGAGTTTTGTTTTTGTCATCATTGTTGTTGTACCAGGATCCAACTCAGGACTTCATGCGTATGAGGCAGGTACTTGATTCACTGTGCTAAACCCCTATCCCCTCCTTCTAAAACAGGCACTAAACTTACTAAACTAAGTCTAAAAAACACTCTTTTTTTAAGACCTTTGACAGCTAGGAATGTGGACCCACAACTCATAAAGTCTTAACATCATTGTGTGATTTTTAAATTATCATTAGAACACATGTGCAATACATAATGTTTACATTCCTTGAGGGGAATTGGTGCAGGTACATAATACGACTTAATTTCCTTTATGATCCCTTTCCCTTTCCCTCACTCCATCCACTTTTCAACCCCGCACTTTTAGTATATGTGTGTGGTACATGTTTACATTCTTTATATGATGCATGGGAATAACACATCCTACTTTTTTCATCCCTTATACCACTTCCATTACCCTCCATCTCTCAATCCTTTTCCCTTCTTCGTATTAACCATCTATTTTACTCTTTATTTTCACTTTAGATTTCCCATATGAAAAACCATGCAATATCAAATTGTGTGTCTGACTTATTTTATTGGATATTATGGTTTCAATGTGCAAATATTTATTAAACAAATAAGTGATCTTTATTTATGGCAGAGTAGATCTCCATGGTATATAAATACATTTTCTTTATCCATTCATTGGCTGGTGGATATATAGGCTGTAAGTCCTCGCTTCCAAGATTTAGCTATTATGATGTTGCTAGAAACATGGCATAGATACCTAGGAGAATAGCTGGGACAAAGGGAAATTCTAATTTCATCTTTTTCCTCCACACTGATTTCCACAGTGGTTGTGCCAGTTTATACTCCATCATCAATATAGTAGGGTTCCTTTATCCACACAGCCTTGCCAGAATTTATTATGGACTTTTTGACACTAGCCATTTCTCTGGGAATAAGATAGAATCTCAGCATTAATTTACAATTTCTCTAGCGGTCAGCAATACTGAACACTTTTTACGTGCTCCTTAGGTATTTGCACTTCCTCTGAGATATCTATTATGTCTATTAATTTCCGTTCCCCATCTTTTTAACTGGGTATTTTATTTGGGGGATAGGTTTTTTACATATTCTAAATATTAGTCCTCTGTTCAAGGAATAGTTGGGAAATTTTTCTCACATTCTGAAGGTTGTTTTTTAACCATTACTTCCTTTGCTCTGCAGACTTTGATATCATTTAAAACATTTTGTAGCACAGGTTTAGTATTCATGAAGTTTCTCAGATGTTCTTGTAGAGGTACCTCATTTCCCTACTGATTTTGAAGGATACTTTGGCAGGATACATCAACCTAATTTGGAAGCTGTTTCCTTCTGGGGCTTGAAATACTTCTCTAGGCTCTCTTGACTTGAGGGTTTGTGTTGAAAGTCTGCATAATTCTCATGGACTTTCTTTTGATTGTGACTTGCTTCTTTCTCTAACTGCTTTCAGTATTTCATTCTTTTGTTGGGTTTCTGGTACATGGACTATTAGATACTGAGGTGTGGATTTGTTTTTAATCATGGTTAGTTGGAGTCCTGTATGCCTCACTTATCTGTATGTTATATTTTCTCCTCCTTGGGAATTTGTCTGCAATTATATATGTGAAAAGTTATTTTTTATGTCATTTGTACTATTTCCTGTTTCTTCTTTGACTCTTATCACTCTTAAGTTGTTCTTCTTCGAAGCATCTAGTAGCTGATGGATTGATTTCCCAGATTCCCTTACTATTTTTAAGAGCTCTTTCCTTTCCTGTCACTAACTACATTCCTGTCTTCCAAGTTTGAAATTATGTCTTTGCACTCAAAAGCTCTACTTTGTATGCTTTCAATGGAGTTTTTAATCTCTTGAACTTGTTTCAACTTGCTTATTGGATTATTGTTTCCTATGCTGAAATTCCATCATGTTCCCGAGGCCTTCTACTTTTATATATTTCATCATAGTCATCATCTCTGTTGTTATCTGAGTGATTATTTTGTATTTCAATTTTTCCAGATCTACTTTTTGTCAGTTCAGGGAATCCAAGTGGTTGAATTTCATATTGGTCCATCTCCCTGGTCCCTAAACTTCTCTTTCGAGATCTGCAATTTTGGGTTTCAGTTTTAGTTGAATGTTTTCTCATTTCTATTTTTGTCGTTGTTGCTGCTGTTTTTGGTTTAATTCCTGGACTGATGTTCCTAAGACTCTTATTGCAAGCAAAATTGCAATACTTAGAACCCTTGATAACTGACTACTTTCCGGGTCATCCTCTGATATAATTGGTTCTTTGGCTTCTGAATAAGTTCCAGCTGAACCGCAGCCCCTACTCACTGTGCCCCAATCCCACGGTGCAGACTTTTAATGTGCTATCATCTTGTTTGTTGATTCTATTATTTCTTGCAAATCAGGCTCTCTTCAGAGTCTTGCCTACCAAATCAAGAGTTTTTTCCTCTTTTATTTTCCAGCACGTTGTGTTTCTGTTTGAATGTTTAGACTTTTGATTCATTTTAATTGTAACATTACACTATAATGGATATGGAACTAGTTTCAGTTTAATGCATATGCATAGCCAGTTTTCCAAGCACCACATCCTTCTTCCAGCATGTTCTGGCTTGTCAAAGATCAGATGGCTGAATGTGTCTGCATCTTCTATTCTACTGCACTGATTTACATGTCTCTTTTTATGCCCACACCATTTTGGTTTTTTTCACTGTGGCTAATAAAACTTGAAGTCCAGGATTTGTTCTCATTACCAAGGAATGGGTAATGTTTGGGTCTCTTCCAGTTCCATATAAATTTTATAATTTGTCTAGTTCTTATATAGATGTTTCTGGTAGTTTGAGATTGTACTTAATTCTATTTTTCAATTTGAGTATAGTTATTAGTGTATTTGCTTTTTTTCTGATGTCCTCTTTGCTTCCCCTTTACAGAGTACTGTAATTTCACTTTAGAAGGCTTTCACTTCCTTCGTTAGGTTAATTCCTAAGTATTTCATTTTTCTTGTTGTTATTGTGAATGGTAATGTTTTCATAATCACATTATTGTTGGGTTCATTACTGGTTTACAGAAACATTAGGTCTGTGTGCTGATATTGCATCCTGCATTGCTGGTTATTAGTTCTAGAAGTCTTGATAAAATATTTGAAGTATTCTATGAACAGAATCATGTCATCTAGGAATAATGATAATTTGACTGCATTTCAAATATCCATATACCCTTTAACCTCTTTTCCTGGACTATCTTGGCTACTGTTTTGAGTACTATATTGAACAAGAGTGGTGAGAGTGGACACTCTTGTCTTATTCCATTAAAAAGGATGTTGGCCATAGGTCCGTCATTCTTTTTATAACACTGAGATAAAGACCTTCCATATTCATTTCTTAAAGGATTTTACCAAGAATGGCTGTTTTTTATCATCCTTGGCTGCCTAGGATGGAACTCACTTGATCATGACCTATGCTTTTTTGATGACTTGTTGCCAGTATCTTCTTTGAGATAGTGTGTCTATGCTTGTAAAAAAACTGGCCAACCCTATGGACTTTTCTATCCTGGAATGAGAAAAATAATGAATTACACAAAAGAGTAGGGAACCCCTCACTTTTAAATTATTTATTAAATGGATTCTTATGGGACAATATACATCTCTTACATGAAAATCTTTGTTGGCAAAACAGAATATGAATTTACAATGGTTTTGTTACTAAAATAACTATTACACCAGTTGTTTCTATGTGAGAATTACAGAAAAGGGTGAAAAAAGGATGTTTATATTTTAGACCCCAAACCAAGACTTTCTGAATTTTTAAACTTTTTTCATTCATTCCACTACAAAAGCTTTATAAATAAAATTTTAATAAAACTAAAAGTTGTATACTATATTTTTACATAAGATACATTTAAACACAAAAGAAATATAAGGGATTTTCTGGTTTTAAGTAACATTGTGGCTAATGTTTCGAGTTATACATTAAACAGAAATGTATGCTATTAGCATGAAAAGACAATGGGAAATATATCTGACTGAAAATAACTGCGATTTTCCAAATACTTTAAAACTTTTAAAGCACTTGATACACTTCTAAATAATAGTAAAAATTTTAATTCAAACCATATCTATTTCAATATTTTAAAATCTTTTATTTAATTGGTACTGTATATACACATCATGATCACAATCAACTTTGAGAATTTGTACCACTACATAACACAACTTCTCATTTTTTACCATTCCCCTGCTCACCATTCACCCACCCCCACATCCTACATACATAAACTTTGCTTCCAATTTTTACCATCAAATTTTTTCTTTCCCTTCACTGCTTACCCATCCCCTTTTCTCTTTGAATATTTCTACTTCACAATATTTGTCATACATTTTAGAGCTCATTACATCTTCAGTTTCTCATACCAGTTAAAAGATACGGTATTTACACATCTGTGACCACTTTATTTCACTTATGGGTATGTGCGTATGGGTATGTCCTCAAGAAATGTACATTTCAGCATAAATGACTCAAATTTATCATAGTTTATGCTAGAATATTACTCCTTTTTTTTAAATTATCTTTAGGGCCGGGGATATAGCTCAGTGGTTCTGGCGCCTGTCTTGCAAGTGCAAGGACCTGGATTCAGTCCCTGGTAACATAACAATACTGGGCGTGGAGACTCACCCCAGCAGCAACCAGTACCACATATCACAGTGCCGGGCGTGGTGGCTCATGCCTGTAATCCCAGCACTCGGGAGGCAGAGGCAGGAGAATTGCTGCGATGTGAGTTGGAGGCTGAGCTCAGGACCAGCCTGAACTACAAAGCGAGACCCTGTCTCAAAAAAAAAAAAAAAAAAAAAAAATTATCTTTATCCAATCTCCAGTGGATGGGCAGCTGGGTCATTTCCAAGATCTGGCTATCACAAGCTGAGCTGCTATAAACATGGGTGTACATATGTTGCTGCGATATGAATTTTTTAAGTCTTTCATGTGTATATGCCTAGTGAGGGAATAGCACCATCAAATGGAACATCAACTTTTAATTTTGTCAGGAATCTCCACAGTGGTTGCACCAGTTTACATTTCCATCAACAGTGGAGAAGTTTCCTTTCTCTCCGCAGCCTCACCAGTATTTGTTGTTGGTTAATTTTGCTATAAAAGCCATTCTTTGTGGAGATGAAATCTGTGTCACTTTCATCTGCATCTCTACAATGACCAGTGATGTTGAGAATTTCTTCATATGCTTCTTAGCTGCTTTTACTCCTTCCTTTGAAAAGTGTCTGTTCATTTCAAATGTCCATTTTTGAAAAGGGTCTTTAAATTTGGGTGGGCTGAATTTTTTACGCTCCTTATATAATCTAAACATAGCTCTCCGAGAAACAGCAGAAAAAATTTTTTTCCTGCACTGTTGGCTCTCTTTTTAGTTCTACCAGTGGTTTCTTTTGCTCTGCAGAAGCTTTTTAATGAGATCCCACTTGTTGATTCCTCCTGCTAGTTCTCATGCTATAGAGGAATTGTTCATAAAGTCTTTCCCTAAACCAGCGTATCCAAGAGTTCTACTGAAGCTGTTTTGCAGCAGGTTTAGTGTTTCTGTTTTAATGATTAGGACTCTAACCCACTTTGACTTTAGTTTACTGCATGGTGAGATAGGTCTAGCTTTAGTCTTCAGCAGGATGAAGTCTAATTTTTCCAGCATCATTTAAAGAGGCTATCTTTCTTCCATTGAGAATATTTGGCTCCTTTATCAAAGATGAGGTGGCTTAGTATATCTGGACTTGTTTCTGATTTTCTAATCTGTTCCATTGATCTTTGGGGTCTGTTACTTTGGCAGTACCATGCAGTTTTTATCACAACAGCTTTGTGATAGTAATCTCAAGTTGGAGATAGTAATACTCCTCGCTATGTCTTCATAGCCTAGAATTGCTTTTGTTATTCCAGGTCTCTTGTGGTTCTAGATGAAATTTTAGGTTATTTTCTCTAGATCTGTGAAATATGCTGTTGAGATTTCAATCAGGACAGCAGTGAATCTATATAGTAGTCTTGGACTATAACAATTTTGACAATGTTGGTTCTTCCTACCCAGGTTTAAGGGATGTCCTTCTATTTTCTAATATCCTCTTCTTTTTCAGAGTGTTATAGTTTTCAGAGTAGAGGTCTCTGACTTCCTTTGTTAGACTGATTTCTAGATATTTCATATTTTTGGATGCTACTGTGAAAGGAATTGACTCCCCGATTTCTCTCTCAGTGAGTCTGTTGTTTGTATACACAAAGGCTATTGATTTTTGAGCACTGACCCAGCTATGCTACTAAATTTCCCAATTAAGTCTAGTAGCATTTCGGTTGAGTTTCTAGGTTCTTCTACATAGACTATCATGTCGTCATCAAATAATGAATTTAACTTCTTCCTTTCCTATCTTTATTCCTTTTTTTTCCGTCTTGTCTAATTGCTGTGGCTGTTTTGAGTTCTACATTAAACAAGAGTGGTGACAGTGAATATCCTTGTCTTGTTCCTGATCTTAATGTGAAAGGTTTTGGTTTTGGCAATTTAGGATGTTGCTGGCAGGTTTTTTTTTTGTTTTTTTTTTTTTTGTAATTTAATTTTTTATTGGTACATTTTATATACACATCACAATCACATTCAACATTGGGAATTTGTACCAGTATATGACATGCAGTAAATTCTCATTTTTACTCAGTTCCCTACCCATCCTACCACCCCTACCCCATATATATCTATATCTATCTATAGATAGATATGATATGATATGATATTTTATATGAGATTTTCTTTCCCCTCCCCCTTTCCCTTTGATTATTTTGTATTTCACAAAATCTATCATTTGTTCTAGAAGTCATCTACATCTTGAGATATTCATGCCAGAGAACAGGTATGGTATTTACATATCTGTGACCTATCTATTTCACTTATGAGTGTGTCCTAAAGGTATGTCCATTTGAGTATAAACAACTCAAACTTATCATTCTTTATGGCACAGTAATACTCCGTTTTATTCTCACACACACACACACACACACACACACATCTTTATCTAGTCTCCAGTTTCTGAGCATTTGAGTTGTTTCCAAGATTTAGCTATCACAACCTTAGCTGCTATGAATATGTGTGCACATATGTCACTGTGTTTTGATTCTTTCAATTCATGTACATACCAGGCAGGGAATAACAGGATCATATGGGACCTCCAATCCTAGTTTTTGAGGAATCTCCACACTGATCTCCATAGTGCTTGCACCAGTCTACATTCCCGACAGTGGAAAAGGGTTCCTTCCTTCCTGCAGCCTTGCCAACATTTATTAATGGTTAATTTTGCAATAGCAGCCATTCTTAGTGGAGTGAAATGAAATTTCAGTGTTATTTTCATCTGCATCTCTCCAATGACCAGTAATGTTGAGCAGTTCTTCATACTTCTTGGCTCCTTTACTTCTTCCTCTGAAAAGTATCAATTCATTAGAGATGCCCATTTTTGAAATAGGTCTTTAAATTTGGAAGGGCCAATTTTTTTAAGGTCTTTATATATTCTAGACAGTAGCCCTTTGTCTGAGGAACAGCTAGTAAAGATTCTTTTCCCATAGTTAGTTATCTTAAGCTCTGGCACTGGTTTCTTTTGCTGTGCAGAAGCTTAGTAGGATGAGATCCCATTTACTGATTTCTGGTAGTTCTTCTGCTATAGAAGTTTTGTTCATAGTCTTTCCCTGAGCCAGTGTCTCCAAGGATTTTACCCAATCTGTTTTCCAGTAGGTTTAGTAGTTCTGTTTTAATGTTTAGGTCCCTAATTCACTTTGATTTTAGTTTAATACACCATGAAAGAGATAAGTCTAGCTTTAGTCTTTGGCATGTTAAATTTTTCTAGCACCATTTGGTAAAGAGGCTGTCCTTTCTCCATTGAAGATATTTGGCTCCTTTGTCAAAGATAAACTGGCTTAGGGGCCAGGGATTTAGCTCAGTGCTTCTGGTACCTGTCTTGCAAGCACAAGGGCCTGGGTTTCATCCCCAGTAACCACATACAACAATTCTGGGCATGGAGACTCACACCCACCAACAATCAGTACCACATACCACAGTGCCGGGTGTGGTGGCTCATGCCTGTAATCCCAGCACTTGGGAGGCAGAGGCAGGAGGACTGCTGTGAGTTCAAGGCTGAGCTCAGGACCAGCCTGAACTACAAAGAGAGATTCTGTCTTAAATTAAAAAAAAAAAAAAAAGATAAATAAATAAATAAAAATGGTGGCTTAGTGTATCTGGAGTTGTTTCTGTATCTTCTAATTTATTCCACTGGTCTGTTACTTTGCAGGTGCCATGCAGTTTTTATCACAGTGGCTTTGTAGTATAGTTTCAAGCTGGGGATCATAATACTCCCTCCATGTCCTTGTTGCTTAGAATTGCTTTTACTATTCTAGGTCTTTTGTAGTTCCAGATGAATTTTTACATTTTTATCTAGATCTGTGAAATATGCTGTTGGGATTTTAACTGAAATTGTATTGAATCTGTATAGTAGTTGTGGAAGTATAGCCATTTTGATGTTTGTTCTTCCCACCCATGAACAAGGTCTGTCTTTCCACTTTCTGATATCTTCTATCTCCTTTTTCAGAATGCTATAGTTTTCAGAGCAAAGGCCTTGCACCTTTGTTAGATTGATTCCTAGATTATTTCATTTTTTTGGATGCTACTGTGAAAGTGCCTGACTCCCCAATTTCTTTCACAGTGGGTCTGTTGTGTATACAAAAGCTATTGATTTTTGAGCAATGATCTTGTATCTAGCTGCGCTACTAAATTTGGCGATTAAGTCTAACAGCCTTCTGGTTGAGTTTTTAGGATTCTCTACATAGAGTATCATGTCATAAGAAAATAATGAGTTTAACTTCTTCCTTTCCTATTTTTATTCCTTTTATTTCTCTTGCCTAATTGCTGTGGCTAACATCTCCAGTACTATATTGAACAGGAGTGATAATAATGGTCATCCTTGTCTTGTTCCTGATCTTATCTTGAAAACTTTCAGTTTTTGACCATTTAGAATGATGCTGACTGTTGGTTTCTTATATACAGCTTTTATTCGTTTGAGATAATGTCAATTTATTCCATTTTCCTGTAGGGCTTTGATCGTGAACTGTTGCTGGATTTTGTCAAACATTTTTTCTGCATCTATAGAGGTTACCATCTATAGAGGTTCTGCATCTATAGAGGTCTTTGTCCTTGAATCTATTAATAGAGTTTATGATTTATATATGTTGAACCATTCTTGCATTCCTGGGATAAATCCCACTTGGTCAGGACGTGTTATCCTTTTTTTTTTTTTTTTAATCTTTATTGGTACATTAAATATGCACATCATGATTGCACACCATAATGGGGATCTGTACCAGTATAAGACACAACTTAATTTTCATTATTTCCCATAGCCCTACCCACCCTACCACCCCCTCATATATATAAAATTTGTTTCCTTACTTTTTTGTTACAATCTCAACATTTTCCCCCTTCACCCTATTTTACATTGAGCATTTCCTATTTCACAATATATAACATACATTTCTAGGACTCATTTACATCTTTATTTTCTCATAGCAGAGAAAAGATGTGATATGTACCTATCTGTGACCTATTTATTTCACTTATGAGGATATCAAGGTATGTCCATTTAAATAGAAATGATTCAAATTTATCATTTTTTATGGCAGAGCAATACTCCATTCTGTAGTAGAACCACAGCTTTTTTTTATCCAGTCTCCAGTTGATGGATACTTGGGTTGTTTCCAAGATGTAGCAATCACAAATTGGGCTGCTATAAACATGGGTGCACATATGTCACTGTGATATGAGTCTTTCAATTCTTGTGTGTATATACCTAGCAGGGCGATGGCCGGGTCAAATGGAACCGCCAATCCTAGCTTTTTGAGGATTCTCCAAACTGATCTCCACAGGGGTTGTACGAGTCTACAGTCTCACCAACAGTGGAGAAGGGTTCCTTCTTCTCCGCAGCCTTGCG
>PVIR01013862.1:11315-41432 GCA_004026965.1 Petromus typicus
GCTTCTTAGCTGCTCTTACTTCTTCCTCTGAAAAATATCTATTCATTTCAGATGCCCATTTTTGAATTGGGTCATTAAATTTGGGTGGGCTGATTTTTTTGAGCTCTTTATATATTCTAGATAGTAGCCCTTTGTCTGAGGAACAGCTGGTAAAGATTTTTTCCCACATTGTTGGTTGCCTATTTGCACTGTTGGTGGTATGTATTATCTTCTTGATGATACTCTGCATTCTGCAGTCTGTTTATTGGAGATATTTGCATTAGTGTTCATGAGGGAAACTGGCTCACAGTTTTCTTTTTTGCTTGGGTCTCTCTCCCCTTTTGGAATCAATATAATACTTATTTTCAGGAATAAATGTGAGAAAACTGCTTTCCTTTTAATTTTGTGGCATAAGCTCTTCTTCAAAAGTTTTGTAGGATTCAGCAATAAAGCGATTAGGACCTACACTTTCACTTTTAGTAGGTTATTTTATTTTCAGTTTTATAGATTGATATTAGGGTATTTCATACCTAATATGAAATATATTATTCATATCTTTTTGTTCAATTTTGGCAGTTTATATGTATCTAGGAAACTATCCATTTCTTTTATATTTTCCATCTTATTGGAGAACAAATTTTCAACGTAGGTGTTTATTATCCCCTGGACTTCTGCTGGATCTGTAGTGATTTCTCCCTTACATTCCTAATAGCCCAGATTTGTGCCTTTTTTTCTTTGATAAAGTTGGCTAAGGATTTGTCATTTTTAACCTTTTAAAGAACCAACCCTTTGATTTTTTTTTTTTTTTTTGTAACATTCTCTTAGTCCCCATTGCATTAATTTCTACTCTGGTCCTTATAATTTCCTCCAGGTGGAAGCTTTTGGTTCATCTTGCTCCTTTTTGTAATAGCTTGAGGTTCAGCATTAGATTATTTGAGCTTGCTCTGCTTTTCTGGTGTAGGTGATCATGGCTATGAATTTTCCTCACAGAACTGCTTTCATTGTGTGACATAAATACCTTTATGTTGCAGTGAGATTTTCATTTAATTGTAAAAACAGTTTAATTTCTTCTGTGACCCACTGGTTGTTCAGCAGAGTGTTATTCAATTTCCATGTGTATGTGAGGATTTTCGAATTTCTTTTGCTATTGAGTTCCAATTTCAAGGCACTATGGTCTGACAGTATTCGAGGGATAACTTCAATTACTCCACATTTACTTAAACATGCTCTGTGAATTAACATGTGGTCTATATTGGAGAATGACCCATGAGCAGCTGAGAAGAAGGTATATTCTGACTTTGTGGGATGATATACTCTGTAGGCATCTATTAAGTTCACTTGATCAAAAGTTTGGTTCAGGGCTGGGGATTTAGCTCAGTGGTTCTGTTGCCTGTCTTGCAAACCCAAGGGCCCGGGTTCAATCCCCGGGTAACCACATCCAATACTGGGTATGGAGACTCACACCGAGCAGCAATCAGTACCACATACACAGTGCCAGGCATGGTGGCTCACGCCTGTAATCCCAGCTCTCAGGAGGCAGAGGCAGGAGGATTGCTGTGACATGAGTTTCAGGTTGAGCTCTGGGCCAGCCTAAACTACAAATCGAGACCCTGTCTCAAAAAAAAACAAAAAAACAAACAAACAAACAAAAAACAGTTTGGCTCAGTTCAAGTATTTCATTACTGAATTTTTTGTCCAGTCCATCTGTTTGTGACAGGGCTATTGAAGACTTCTACTACTATTGTGTTAGTGCTTTTCTGGCTTTTAATATCCATTAGTATTTGTTTATATAATTGGGTGAACTAGAATTTGGTGCATAAATATTTATGAATGTCATCTTTCTCTTGGTTTGTTCCTTGTAGGAGAATGTAGTGACCTTGTCTCTCTCAGTCAGTTCTGGTTTGAAATCTATTTTGTCTGAAAACAGGATAGCCATCCTTGCTTTATTGTAGTTTCCTGTCACCTAGCAAATTACTTTCCATCCTTTCACTTTCAATCTATGATTTTCTTTCTGAATTAGGTGGGTGTCTAGTATGCAGTATATTATAGAATCTTGCTTCTTGATCCATTCTGGAAGTCTGTGTCTTTTAACTGGTGCATTAAGGCCACTGACATTAATGGTTATGATTGATATGGAGTGATTTATACCTGTCAAGATGTTCTATTCTTTGCTCTTTTATTCTTCACTTTTGCCCCTTTCCAGTTTCTTGTCTTTCTCAATGGGTTCACTCAGCTGGGTCTCATGGGTTTGTGACTTGCATATTTTTCTAAGTTAATTTTTGGAAATTTTGGGGTTGCAAGTTTGTATTTGTGAAAATGTTCAGTTGTTCTTCATCATGGAAGTATCTTATTTCTGAAAATAGTCTTGCAGGATACATCAATCCAGGTTAGAAGTTGTTTTCCTCCAAGACTTGAAATATTTCACTCCACGCTCTCCTTGATTTGAGTGTTCAGGTTGAAAAGTCTGCTGTGACCCTGATAGGCTTTCCCTTTGTGTGTGTGTGTGTGTGTTCTTTTCTCCAACTGCTTTACTTCTTTCTTCTGTTGGGCATCTGGAACCTTGATAATTACATGACTAGGTATAGATTTTTTTTAATATCACAGCCATTTGGAGTTCTTATGGTCCCTTGACATTTTCCATAAATTATCCTTTCCCTGTTCTTTGGCTGCAATCTTATCCCCTATGTCTGATATTCAGCTCTCACACTCATCATCCTACTTCACAAAGTTTAATTGGGTGTTTCTAACCACCTGGAACTGTTTGAAGCTGTTTAGTAGGTTCCATTATTTTTGTCATCTAGATTCTAGAACATTCCTGATCTTAAGCTTTATTAATCCTATCTTTGAATATGAACAGTACCTCTGTTTTCATCTCAGAGATTATTTTTGATTTCCATTTTATTAAATCTTCTTTTGTTACCATTTCAGAGTCCTCGTGACAGAGCTTCAGTATGCTCTATTTCCCTTTTAGATGGATTTTCCTGTAGTGATGCTCTTTATATCTGGATTTCTGAAAATTTTTTCTCCTTTCTATTCCTTTGTTGTTGTTGATATTATTCATTTAATTCTTTGCATGCTGTCTGGCCAATGTTTGTTGCAAGTCTTTTTCTTCCTAATATTTGAATCTCTTAGAAGATGGCTACTTCCTGGGTTGTCCTCCTTGGATCTATAATAGCCTTTAATCTCAATTCTGGCACAACATGGTAGGAGAACAACCACATTATCTTTCTTGACATTTTACAGTTGGTATCATGAACCGTATGAAAGGTAGCACAGAAAATGATAAGCTTTGACATTTTCTATCCTGACACCTTTTACCTCATAAGACATCTGTGACCACATGCCAACATTTAGAACTAACCAGAAATGCGTTTCCAATATACAGGTCCTTCAATACAGTAGCACTACCCTTTGGGAATAAAAGGTCACTGGGGAGTTGGGCAGGTAGAGATATAAGGAGAGGGAGAGATTAGAGATAGGGTTAAAGGATCTATGGAGATTACACAGACCTCAGGGACCTTATACATACTAGAGGACAAAAGAGACAAAAGGGACAAATATAAGATAGAACTAAGAACTGCAAGATCACTAGGAACTTTTTTCACTCTAAAATATTACCAAATTAGGGAAGACTGTACACATTAACTTTGAGGTACTAATTCTTACTAGAAGACAGGGGAGGATGAAGGAACAAGAGAATAGGGGTGCCTAGCAGCAGTATGCAAACAGGAGACTATTTTCCATCTTCTGTAAAAATAAGAGCAACTGAGAGGAGAAAACACCCAAATTGGACTGACTTGGCAACAACAGAGAAATGAAAAAAGAAAGTTAGGTCAGAGAAAAGAAAGAAAAAGAATAATATCAGAATATTTTCACAAAATAAAAACATGACCAAAACGGCCCTTCACAGTGTGGATCTGCTGTCTCCTGTAGATGGTATAGGCAGCAGCACAAAGATTGGAGTTGATTAGTCATGGAGAAACAGCAGTCACCCCTTCTCTATATTCTGAATATAATGCCTGAATTGAGCTCAATGAACTCCTGCAGGCTTGAACTCTGCAAGAATCCAGGTTCTTACAGGTGGAACTGACTCTACCAATTCACCATTTGCTGTAGGATTTCCTCATTCTTCCAATGAGTGTTTTTTCAATGTGGTAGACTGGAAGAGGAATGCACTGAAGGCCTCTGCCTAGGTTCTAATACCACTGCCATACTTATTCAGTGTCTACAGACAAGTTGGTGATGTCTCTAGAGGATCTTCCGTAAGTGATAGTCATGTGCAGTTTGGCCACAAGGAAATGGAGATTTCAAGACCCTCTGGTCTTATCTTAGTCACAGGAAGCTGTGGGCCAGAGTGCTGCTTAATGGTGCCTGGGGCCCTTCTTGCTGACACTTATTGTACGACACCCACACACTTCTTATCCAATCTAGTGCACAAAACAATGGAGATTCTGCAGGCTTCTGATATTTTAAAATCTTAAAATAAATTTTTAAATTACTTATTCTTGGTTTGAATGAAAGTTTCTTAAAAATTGAAAGATTAATAAGCTTATTTGCCCAATATGCTTTCTATTGGCACATTTGTAGTACATTATGGTTACATTCATCATGGGGAACTGATGTACATGACACTTCTCAGTTCAACTTCCTCTCCTCTCTATCCCTCCCTGCACCTCTTGAAGCAGTGTGCAAGTGTGTCTGTGTGTGTTTTAATGTATTTATACTATAAGGCAATCACATGCCTCATAGGGACTTAGTAAATGTACACAACACTTCACAGTACTTTTTTTTTTTTTTTTTTTTGTATTTATTTTGTTTTGTTGAGACAAAGTCTTTCAATATTCAGTCTGGCTTTGAACTCACAATATAGTCCAGGATGGTCTAGAATTCACACCAATCTTCATGCTTCAATCTCTTGTATGATAAGATAATAAGTGTGTGCTACCATATCTAGCCCCTCTTCTATTAATCTCCTACCCCTTTCTCCTCTCTCCATATTTGGTTCTCTAACCTTATGCCAAAGACCCATCTCACTATTCTTTATTTTGCACTTTATTTATATATCAAGGTTCTCACAGAAGAGAAACCATGAGATACTTGAGTTGTGTGTCTCATTTACTTCATTTAACATTATGGTCTCAAGGTATATCTATTTTCTTACGAATGACTCAAGTTTATCCTTCTTTATGGCAAAGTAGTACTCTGTGGTAATGCACAAGTGACACTCCATTTTCTTCATTCATTTATCTTTTGGTGGTCATTTAGGTTGTTTCCAAGATTTAGCTGCTATGAATTATTGTTCTATAAACATGGGTATGCATGTACCACTGCAATATGATGCCTTTAAATCTTTCAGAAAGATACTGGTTGGAAAAGATCAAGGTCAAACAGAATTTCTACTTTTAGTTTTTGGAGGACCTGTACACTAATTTTCACACAGGTTGTACCAGTTTACACTCTCACCAGCAATTAAGAAGCTTTTCTTTTTCTCTGTAGTATCTGCAGCATTATTGGTGGATTTCTTGTACACAATCACTCTTTCTGGAGACAGAACCTCAGTGCTATTTTAATTGTATTTGTCAAAGGACAGCAATGTCAAACATTTTTCTTGTATTTTTTGACCATTTGTACTTCTGTTTGAGAAGTGTATACTCATTTCAGTTGCCAATTTTCTAACTAGGTCTCGAGTTTTGGAGAGGGTGTTTGATCTTTTTAAGTTCTTCATATATTCTAGATTTTAATGTGCTTTTTAAACAAAGTACAGAGGGGTACCACTTTCAGTGTTTGCACCTAAGCAGAGATTCTCACCTGATGAGAATGTTGAGCAGTGTGGCCTGAGTGAGGCAGAGCTGCTCATTCTTTCCACTCACTGAGGACACAGCTAGTAGGTACACCCTGGAGGCCAGGCCAACCACTCACTAACAATCTCCTGGCATGCTGATCTGAGGACTTCCTAGGCTCCAATAATCTGTAAAATAATATTCTGTCACTTAATAGCCATGCAGTTATAGTATTCTGTTGCAGTAGTTTGCATGGACTAAGGCACGAATCAAATTTCAGCATAATGTAAAAATTCCTGATTAGAGCCTGATTCCTGCACACATTTTCAGTACAAGAGTGTAACTTCCCTAGATCATTACAGGATGCTGCAAAGGAAAATGCTTATGTGAGGATACATGAATACTTCATAAAAAGAGGTAACCTATAGGATATGCATTGTAAAGAGAGAAAAGAAACAGTGAAGGTGAAGAGGGAAACAGGATGACAGTGGGGAAAGAGAAAGTGTGAAAAGAGAGAGAATGCACTCTAAAATAACCCAGAAACTAAAAATTTAGACTGAACAAGTTAGGAGGCAGTGATTCATACTATAGTAAGTTTACCTGTGGTCATAAGTAAATGCAAAATCTCACTATATTTAAAAGATGGTATTATTTATTTATACATATATCTACTAACAGTGCTTTTAAAGGAGTAAATTCACATATTAAATATAGCTCAAACTTTTAGTTTACTAGTCTGACCTAATTTTTTACTTGTGGCAAGAGTAAAATTTACTTTATAGCAATAATAATTGCCTCTTAGGGTCAACGCTTATGTCCTTGAGGTCCAGCAAATCTCATGAAGAAACTAAAAGAAGTTACACACAAGTGGCCTTCTGCATAATTCACCAACAATGGTAGAAGGAAGTTTTTTCTTTAAAATCTTTCAAACAAAGTCAAAATTATGGTGTCCACATATAAAGAAAGCTGCCTTTGAAATCTTAAAGATCAAAAAGAGAAATTTGCCTTGACATAACTTTTTTTTAATTGAAATCTTTATTGGTACATTGTATATACACATCATGATTGCACTCAACAATGAGAATTTGTACCAGTATAAGACACAACTTAATTTTCATTTTTTCCCATAGTCCTACCCATCCTACCACCCCCCATATATATAAAATTTGTTTTTTGTTATAATCTCATTATTTTTGCCCCTTCATCCTACTTCACTTTCAATATTTTCTATTTCATAATATATAACATACAACTCTAGAACTCATTTACATCTTTATTTTCTCATACCAGAGAAAAGATGCAATATTTACCCGTGACCTATTTATTTCACTTATGATGACACCTTCAAGGTACATCCATTTAAGTATAAATGATTCAAATTTATCATTTTTAATGGCAGAGTAATACTCCATTCTGTAGAAGAACCACAGCTTTTTTATCCAGTCTCTAGTTGATGGACATTTGGGTTGTTTCCAAGATGTAGCAATCACAAACTGAACTGCTATAAACATGGGTGTCACTGTGATATGAGTCTTTTAAATTTTTTTGTGTATATACCTAGCAGAGCAATGGCTGGGTCAAATGGGACCTCCAATCCTAGCTTTTTGAGGAATCTCCAAACTGATCTCCACAGGGGTTGTACGAGTCCATATTCCCACCAACAGTGGAGAAGGGTTCCTTCTTTTCTGCAGTCTCACCAACATTTGTTGCTGGCTAATTCTGAAATGGCAGCCATTCTTTGTGGAGTGAGATGAAACCTCAATGTTGTTTTCATCTGCATCTCTTGAATGACTAATGATGTTCAGCATCTCTTCATATGCTTCTTAGCTGCTCTTACTTCTTCCTCTGAAAAATATCTGTTCATTTCAGATGCCCATTTTCTTTAAATTTGGGTGGGCTGATTTTTTTTTTTTTGAGCTCTTTATATATTCTAGATAGTAACGCTTTGTCTGAGGAACAGCTGGTAAAGATTTTTTCCCATATTGTTGGTTGTCTTTTTGCTCTGTTGGTGGTTTCCTTTGCTGTGCAGAAGCTTTTTAAAAGAATGAGGTCCGATTTGTTATTTATTCTGCCAATTCCTGTGCTATAGAGGTTTTGCTCAAGAAGTTTTTCCCTAAGCCAGTGTCTTCAAGAGTTTTACCTAACATGTTTGGCAGCAGATTTAGAGTGTCTGTTTTAATATTTAGGTCTCTTATCCACTTTGATTTTAGCTTGGTACACAGTGAAAGAGCTAGGTCTAGTGTTAGTCTTTGGCAAGTTAAAGACCAGCTTTTCAGCACCATTTGTTAAAGAGGCTATCTTTCCTCCATTGAGGATTTTTGGCTCCTTTGTCAAAGATGAAGCTCAGTGTATTGGGAGTAGTTTCTGGATCTTCTAGTCTACTCCACTGATCCTCAGGTCTGTTACTTTGCCAGTAGCATGCAGTTTTTATCACGATGCCTTTATAGTATAGTTTCAGGTTCGGAGTTGTAATAGCCCCCCACCGTGTCCCTGTTGCTTAGAATTGCTTTTGCTATTCTAGGTCTTTTGTGGTTCCAGATGAAAGTTTGTATTTTTTTCTCTAGATCTGTGAAATATGCTGTTGGGATTTCAATCGGGATTGCCTTGAATCTATATAGCAGTTTTGGGAGTATAGCCATTTTGAAGATATTGGTTCTTCCTACCCAGAAGAAAGGTATGTCTTTCTATTTTTTTATATCATCTTCTATCTCCTTTTTCAGATGCTATAGTTTTCAGAGTAGAGGTCTTTCACCTCCTTTGTTAGATTGATTCCTAGATATTTTATTTTTGGGGGTGCTATTGTGAAAAGGCCTGACATAACTCTTAAAGTTAACTAAGACACATCGTAACCTAAGTTACAGAAAGTTACTCTGCAGCATGACTTATTTTGTATGCCACAGTTCTCAATTCTATATCAATTATATGTGTGAGAAACTTAAAATAATATGGTATCTCTTAAGTTACCTAGTGATTTTAAATCTACCATGAAGAGTCTAACTCAAGGTGTAGTTACCTTGTGTATGTGAAAATAAGTATTCTGAGTTTGTGTGATTCAGTAACTCCTCAAAAAATCTATAATAGAACAAAGTGCAGTTAAGAATATTCATGTCAATCCTACTATCAGCTACAAATTCAAAAATCTGAAGCTAGTCCAGGAAAAAATAAGCAAAGATAAAAAGCACCTGAATTTCAAAGCCAAATACACATACACACACACACACACACACACACACACACCAGAAAAGTGACAATTTTTAAAAACTAGATTAAATTTGTAGTAAAAGTACATGCTATTATACAATTTGAGAACTTTTAGTAAATAAAAGTATTAATCATGATATATTATCAAAAAACAAGTGACTAGAAAAGCATTGTATATTAGAAAAGATTAAATGGAATCACCTATTAGTAGGTCAGTAGAAATAAGTAAAATTAGCTAAACATAAAGTAATTTGGAAATAAAGGCTTTCTTAAAGAAAATTCCATAAATTCCCAAAAATGATGAATTTTAACCTAAATGTTCAAAGACTCTAAAAAATATTTAAAAGATGTAAGTAGACATCATTCTAAAAATGCAAGACAAATGTAAGTTTTAAAATACAAGCAAAAATTTATGAAGTTTAATTTCAACAAAATTATTGCAAAATGACTTTAATCCACTTGTTAATAAAGCACTATAATTATACTATTTATTTTAGTACACCAAAAAATAATTTGGCATAGGTATTTTAGATTACAAATCAACTCATCTATTTTTAAATCCCAAAATAAGTCAGCAATGAAAGATAGAAATCTAACTTTTGTTTAATATTTTAAAATATTTTCTGCATAGTTTTCCTGAACACACATCAACATTCTAATTGTGACTATTATGACAGGATCTAAGAAGGTTATAATCAAAGTCAAAAAGAAACAAACAGATGACCACGAACTGTCAGAAACCACTACTGATGTATTCATGTACTCTGCCTCCCACTTCCCCAAAATAATACTTATCAAACTTACCATTAAACTGTATGTTTAGCTTTTCCATTCAACTTAACACTAAATACATGAAATTGCAGAAGTCACAGAGACCAAAACATATTTTCTCTTCTTGCTAAAATATGTACCTAACTGTAGTAGATTTAACTTATGTAAATATACATTGCATACATTCCTCTTATTCTATATAAAATCCCAGTCAATATTTTCCCAGTGGTATACGGGAAACTGTTCTTTCAAATTTAAGGAGGCTGCCCATTAAAAAAGATTTTAATAGCTCCCGTTACAGAAATGTATTCTCAAAATAACAATTGTATTATATTCTAATCTACTTCACTTATTTCCATATGGAAACTTTAATAAAATCAGTTTACTGGTCACAAAACTTGTTCAGTTAACACTGAAAAATTAGAACCTATCCAGAGTGATTTTAAAGGAAAATGTACACTATTTCAAAATAACATGCTCCTCTGAAATTTTCAGGCAATTAACAGAAAAGGTAAATAAATTAGTTGAGTTCAAGTTTAATACATAAAGATTATTCTTTGTTTCTTTACAGTATGTTATGAAATAAATAACTCAATCTAAACTATTCATCATTATTTTCTTTTCCTACTTACTGCAAACTATAAAGTTCATGTTCAGGGTCACAAACTGCAGGAGGGAGTCTCCTACTATTAGTCTACAACTAGCTACCCACACACATTAATAGAATCAATATTGCTCCAATCATTTCTATTCAAAATAGAAATGTCTTTCTATTTTATACTTGAGGAATACTTAGCAAGCTTGACAACTAATTATATTCTAAATTATGGATTAGAAAATAATGTATTAGAGGCATATTTTTTAAAAATAAATATGGTATGAAATCTTACTTTTCACTGAGTCAGAGAAATTTTTGTTTTGATTTTATGGCTATTTGGTTTACCTCCTTCTTCAAAACAAGATTAATAGCAACTCTCATTCTCCTTCCAGAAGTCAAAAGCCCACAATTTAAACTTGATGAAAATTTAATGTGGTATTTTCAGCTAAAGCAGGTAAATTACACCGTTAAGAACCACTGTACTAAATTTTAACACTATTCATTAAGAGTTCCATTTTCCTGAGTTTGCGTTTGTTCTTTGGCATTGGCTTAGGATATAATCCATTTTTCAGAAGGTATTCCTTGCTGAGACGAATTTGAGCACCATGCTGGAGCTGGAAAGAGCACAAAGCTTGAAGAGGACGAAGCAAAGTCTGTTAAGAAAAAAAAAGTCACTAAAAAGTATTTGTGATGAATCATATTTTATTTTTCCTTCAGTAACAGATCATCATGTTTTTCAATATTATAGGCTTTTTAACTGTAAAAGCAAGATATCTAAACAATTACATAATTGTTTCTAATAAATATTTTTTAATTCTTAAGTTCCCTACTCCTAAGGAATTTCAATAAAACTATACAAATACTGATTTTCTATATAGGCAATAAAGTCTGAACTAAATCTTACAGTTTATTCAAACAATGAAATATTGTCATCATAATAATTTAATCTGTAGCAAGCAGACTAAAAGAAATAATTATATATGATAATAAGCACATCCAATGAGCTAATTGTCAGTCGCAAATGAATGCAATCTCGTTAGCACTTGAAATCAAAGGATGGCAGTGACTGTCCAACATCTTACTACTTCTCTCACCCTTACCTATCATCCAGGTTAGAGGCTCAGGTCTTAGGGTATTTGTAATCATACTAACTATATGTGTCTGTCTATATTCAACCACCTACCAGGCCAAATATGTGGAATAAATAAGTGAACCTAATAAACCTGTAAGTTAACAAAGGATGGTTAGAGGGTATTATAAAACTATTATACATAATTTACATAGTTATTTAAATTCTGAGAAATCAATGCCAATTTTTAAAACATTTATCTGATAATCTCCTTAACCTTTAGACTCCTGATCAAAATCATTTACATAATATCAAAAAAGTATGAGTGAACAGACTGATTTAACTACTAAAACTTCAAAATATCCACATGACAATTCATTCTTCCATATATATACATATATATGTATATGTATATATAAATAAAACTTTGAGTAGTAGAAAATTTTTTAATTTATAATGAACTCATAGTTGCCTCTGTACATCCATTATTATTAAAAGAATCCACATTTCATGCAAGGTGCAATCTGTTCAGTTGGTAATATTACACTAATGACACAGTCTACTGAAGGTGAAGTCCCTTTGCTACCTTCCCTGGCTCTTCCTTAGTGAAAGCCAAGCAATGTATCTACTGCTGGGTGGGCCTCCCAAAGGCATTCTTTAAAAGGTGACAAATTAGCAGGCATTTTGTTCCTTCTTCCCACCTGGAACATAACTGCTGGCGGAGGAACAAGCAACAAGTGACCACTAAGCAAGAAACACAAAAGGTGATGGACAGAAATATGCAAGAAAGCCACAATTTCCTTTCCCAATGGCATTCCAAGCACAGGACTGTCCACCTTAGTATGTCTGATTCACAGGAGAAAAAGAAACTCAGTTGACCTCACTGCTGCAGTAAGGGCTCTTTTTTCATGCACTCAAACATTCCCAATCAATACATAACAAGAAAGACAACACACATCTTCCAAAAGCTCCATATAGTATTGTAGAAAGCCCCATAGGCACACTCATAATTTCTTCTTAAAAAAAAAAAAAAAGAGAGAGGAAAAGAAAAGGAAAAATGACTGCACACTACTTTACAAAAGCAACCCCAAGGCCTGGATTGTGAAGGGTTTAATTTAGCTCACAGTTTGGAAAGTTTTAGTTCACAGCTGGTTCCAAGGCAGAAACACTACAGCAGAAAGACAGGACAGAATACAGGTGCTTACGTAGTGGCTAGGACCACAGCGGGGACCAGTGCAGAGAGCACCTGGCTAGGGACCACACAGACAGTTCTCAAACCCAGCAGTCTGCTCTACCAACCTTTCGAGGCATCTCTTCACCAGTACAGCTGACAAATTAGAATTAAGGAGAATACCTGTTCTCCTCCTTGCGTGATCAGAGCACTTTGTATCACCCTCTGAAGATAGACATAGCCACATCACTTGCTTTGCTTAATGGAATGCTGGTATGAAAAATGTGTACACCTCTGGATGGAAGCCCACCTTCCATGCCTCTTCCTTTAAAGGAAAGTGATGTGTCCAGATATTCTCACTCCCAAGCTGGGCCCCTGAATGACTACACTGAGGCATATCACTGGTCAGACATGAGAGAGGAAGAGCCTCATCCCACTGTGACACTTCAAATCTTATCCAGCCTGTCCTCTCCCCCCCACACACATTTACTCAGCACCTTGCAATTTCTAAGCAGGCGAGGCGCCACTGAGCTACAACCTGGCCCTAATCCAGGCTATCTGAAATTAATGCAATCTGACTTACTAGGCATATGCTTTGAGGTAAGTTATATAACCTCTTCTTGCCTCATTTTTTATTTTATGTGAACACTGAAAGTATTGAACATATCCTTGGATAACAAGTATAACAAGTGTCTACATGAATGAAATGCATCATATCAGAGGCAGCATGAAGCTGGCTTCGGGGAACAAACAAAATCCTCTAATTGTAAAGTACATTTGTTTCTAAATGGTTATTCGGGGGAAATCATAATTTCATAAATCCTTTCATCTATATGTGCAAAGAGGTGAATTTTTAAGGAACCAGCCCAAATGGTGGGTAGAGCCAAGCCACTAGGCTATAGGTGGCTCAAAACCTTTTCCATCATCATTTTTGTGGATTTTTCTGTTTGTTTGCTTTTGTTTTAGTCTAGTAACCAAGTTTATTAGGCAGCTTAACTCTCTTGTTTCTAACATTTGTTTTCATTTATTGGGTTTACTGGTATATTTTAGATACACATTATGGTCACATTTAACATTATAAATTTGTACCTGTATACAATATACACTGATTCTCATTTGTTCCCACTCCCTTGCCCTCTCTATGAAGCCCCTCAATATAATAAGCTTTTTTATTTTTACCATCAATTTTTTCTTTCCTTTCATTACTTTCCCCTACCTCCTTTTCCTTTTCCCTTTGAACTTTTCTTCCTATTTTACAGTACATACATACATTCTGAACCTCATTTACACCTTCAGTTTCTCATACTACAGAAATGATGCTGTATTTACATATCTGTGTCTTATTTATTTCACTTGACAGTATGTCCTCAAGGTATATCCACGAGTATAAATGACTAAAATTTATCATTTTTTATGGGTAATACCCCATTTTATACTGTTTCCAAGATTTAACCATTGGAAACTGAGTAGCTAAACACATGGGTACACATGTTGCTGTGGTATGATTCTCTTAATTCTTTCATGTATATATCTAGCAGAGGAAAAGCAGAGTGAAATGAGGCCTCTAATCCTAGCTTTTTGAGGAATCTCCACACTGCTCTCCACAATGGTTGCACCAGTCTGCATTCCCACCAACAGTAGAGAAAGGTTCCTTTCTCCCCACAGCCCTGCCACCATTTGTTGGTTGATTTCCTGATAGCAGCCATTCTTTCTTGAATGAGATGGTATCTCAGTGTTGTTTTGATCTGCATCTCTCTAATGACTAGTGATGTTGAACATGTCATCACATGTTTCTTTGCTACCTTTACTTCTTCATCAGAAAAAATGTGCATTTCAGATGCCCATTTTTGGCCTAGGTCTTTACATTTGCAGGTGCTGATTTTTTTTTAAATTCCTTATTCTAGATAGTACTCCTTTGTCTGAGAAATAGTGGGTAATTTTTTTTCTCCAACTTGTAGGTTGTCTCTTCACTCTGCTGGTTATTTCTCTTGTTTTGCAGAAGCTTTTTAGTTAAGCTAAGATCTCAGTTGTTGATTCTTTCTGCTAGTTCTCATGCTGCAGAAGTTTTCTTCTGTCCCTATGCCAATATCTCCAAAAGTTTTACCTACCCTATCTTCCAGCAGGTTTACTGTCTCTGTTTTAATATTTAGGTCTCCAATAAGATGGAAAACACAGAAGAAATAGACAGATTCCTAGACACATAAACTTCCAGAGTTGAATTAAGATAAAAGAATTGTAAACACTCCAATATCAAGCAGTGAAATTGAAAGTGTAATTAAAAACCTACCAATGAAAAATGTCTGGGTCCTAATGGCTTCACTGCTGAATTCTACAAGTCTTTTAGAGAAGACCTAATGCCCCTACTTCTCAAATTCTTTAATGAAATTGAAAGGGACCCAAAATTCCCAAATTCATTCCCTGAAGCAACTATTACTTTGATTCCAAAAGCTCTAGAGAAAGACCTAACCAAAAAAGAAAACTATAGGCCAATCTCCCTAGTGAATATAGATACAAAAGTCTCCAATAAAAAACTGGCAAACAGAATGTAGAGAATCATCAAGAAGTAATACACCCTGACCAAGGTGGATTCATCCCAGTGATGCAAGGATGGTTCAACATATGCAAATCAATAAATGTAATATACTTATTAATAGGCTCAAGGACAAAAACCATATGATCATCTCAACAGATGCAGAAAAAGAATTTGACAAAATCTAATATCCACTCATGATTCAAACTCTACAGAAATAGGAAAAGAAAATCTTCATTCCAATCAGATAAAATCTAGTTATGAAAAACCAACAGTCAGCATCATACTAAATGGTTAAAAACTGAAACCTTTCACACTAAAATCAGGAGCAAGACAAGGATATCTACTATCACCACTCCTGTTCAATACAGTTCTGCAAACATTAGTCACAGCAATTAGACAATAAAAAAAATAAAAGAATAAAGATAAGAAAGAAGAAGTAAAACTGTCAGTGTCTGCGAATGATATGATACTCTATATAGAAGATCCTAAAAACTCAGTCAAAAAATGGCTCAACTTAATCACCAGGTTCAGTACAGTAGCTGGGTACAAAGTCAACACTCAAAACTCAGTAGCCTTCTTATGCACAATAAGTTCACTGAGAGACAAATAGAGAAATCAATTCCTTTCACAGTAGCACCCAAAAAATGAAATATCTAGGAATCAATCTAATAAAGGAGGTGAAAGATATCCCTTGTTCCTGGGTAAGAAGAACCAGTATTGTCAAAAATGGCCATACTCCCAAAACTTTTACACAGATTTAATGCAATCCCAATTGATCCTAGTGGCATATTTCATAGAACTAGAGAAAATAATCCAAAAATTCATCTAGAACCAGAAGAGATCTAGAATAACAAAAGCAATTCTAGGCAACAAAGACATGGGAGGAAGTATCACAATCCCCAATTTGACACTATAGTACAAAGTCAGTGTGATAAAAACAGCAGAGTACTGGGAAAAAAAACAGACCTAGGGACCAACAGAACAGAGCAGAAGATGCACAAACTACTTCAGACATACTAAGCCAACTCATTTTTGACAAAGGAGGCAAACACCCTTAACAGAGGAAAGATAGCCTCTTTAATAAATGGTGCTCAAAAAATTGAGTTTCAACTTGCCATAGGTTAAAGCTAGGTCTATGTCTTTCACCACACACTAAACTAAAATCAAAGTGTATTGGAGTAAAACTTCCTACACAGGGGAACTCCTGTAATGAAAAACCCCCAAACTGAAGGCTCCAAATGTATAAAAGTCCACAGTACATATTACAATAGATAAATAAAAGTTGGGCTGGGGATTTAGCTCAGTGGTTCCAGAGCCTCTATGAGGACTCTAATCCTAGCTTTTTGAGGAATCTCCACACTGCTCTCACAGCGCAAGGGCCCGGGTTCAATCCCCGGAAAACACATACAATACTGAGTGTGGAGACTCACCCCAGCAGCAACCAGTACCACATACCACAGTGCCGGGCGTGGTGGCTCACACCTGTAATCCCAGCACTTGGGAGGCAGAGGCAGGAGGATTGCTGTAATGTGAGTTGGAGGCTGAGCTCAGGGTCAGCCTGAACTACAAAGCGAGACCCTGTCTCAAAAACAAAAAAAAAAAGAAAAAAGAAATAAAGTCAGCAATGGCTATTACAAAAATCCTTGTTGATTCCTTTTGTTGAAGGAATAAGAGGGGCAGAGGAGTAAAGGTCTAACACAAACCTGTATCACTGACAACCGTGTCCATTAACACATTACTTCAATTTTTTTTCTTTGGTGCTAGTGCAGAATGAACCTAGTAGTGCTCTACCAGTGAGATACATCTCCAGTCCTTTTTATTTGTCATTTTGAGACAAGGTCTTGCTACTTTGCCAGGCTAGCCTTGACCTTGAGCATGCAATCCTACCACCTCAGCCTCCCAAGCAGCTGAGATTTCAGTGTGCACTATCAAACCTGGTTTCTCAATTCCCAATGAGACAACTATTTTTTTGTATATTTGTGTATATAAAAAACCAAAAAACAAAACAAGCACAAATAGACTGTGTGAACCTCCCACTCGCAAAGGGTGATGATAACAAGTGATGAAGTTATAATTCAAACCTCTTCAAAGCCCACATCATGCTACTTCAGGAAGCTATGCTCTATGGTGTTACATCGCACTAGTTCCAGATGACTGAAAAGTTCTCTAGAATAAAGGAAAAGAATGAATCAAAAGACTTACAAAGTTGCTCAACGCCAAGCCTACAGACGGAAGCCATGAAAATTTACTGCTATCTTCTACCACCCTAGAATGTTATTAGAGTGCTCCCAAAAAAAGTTACTGAGAGGAAATGTGCTTTATTCCTCCCCCTGCAGGAAGGGAAGAAATACCTATGTTTAGAGCATACAGTAACTGTGTTCCATGCAAAAACATGCTAATATTTTATTGAAGCTACCTCAATCAGGTCAAACTATAAGCTTCGCTCTTCAGAAAGTAATTTTCATTAGGAACTAATAACCACCTTTTGCCATCTATAACAAGCAACCCGAGAAGGGCAATCTGATGCTTTCTTCGGACACTCTTCTAACTCCTTGCTTTTGAGAGCTTTTTATTCTCCTTAGAATTAATATCTAGGTAACTAATTAGTTATTTTGAATTGAACTTTTACCTATAATTGAAATTTATATCATGATTTACTTAGGCAGATCCTTACAGTAGTGACCATAATGTATAATGAGATAATGAGAAAGAAAAAGAAGGCAGAAAAAAGTACTTTGTGTGTCTGCATATGTGTATGCACATGTATATACTGTATGTTTTGGACGCAAAGTTATAAATTTCATTTAGTTATGTTTGTTATGCTTTGACTTTTCTCCCTCAGTTATAGTTATTAAAATATTTAATGTTTTAAATATTTTAAAAATCAATATTTTCATTACTGTTCTGATATAAATGCAAAATTCCTTCTGTTTTTAAAGGTCATTAGTAAGCTCCCTGAAATAGTATTCTCTGCTGATAATTATTAATTATATATGCAATCATCAGACTTTCATGGAAGTCAAATGGAAAAATGACTATAAGATATGGCCTTTTTATTCTGTAGGTTTTCCTCTTTTTTAAAAGTTATCTTTTTACAAACTACACAAGTTTAATAGAATAAACATTAGTATAACTCTTCAAATAAAGACATTAATGCAAAAAAGTTGCTGTACAATGTTCTCTTAATTAAAAAGAAAAAAGTTGAACACAAGAGAATAAAAACTATTAACAAAGAAATAAAAAATACTAAAAGAAAAATATAACCAAAAAGCGCTGTTTAGTGTCAGGCTACTTAAATGCAATTTAGCATATTACAAATGCTGTTTGCACAGCTGAGTATGAATATTTAAATAATGCAATCTGGAATGCTAAGCTAACACAGAAACACACCAGAGGGAGGAAGAGGGTTATAAAGTACATAAATTTCTATCAGATACATTCTACTTGTCACTTGAGGTACAAATTTAACAAGATAAGCACACCCAAATTTTCCAAATAAAGCTAACCAAATTCCTACTTGAAAAAAAAAAAAAAACTATGATCTTCCACATACCTCCTGTATGTAATTATTTTTCTCCAAGATAGAAAGAGCAACAGCTGCACACTCTAGTGTAGAAAGGCACCTATTAGTTGGCTGCATCCGAATTACATACTGGCTGGAAATGTCAGTTTTTAACTGCACCTGAAATCAAAAACAAAATAGCAGAATGCAATGTTTTTCTTAAATTTAAAATTTTGACATCTACATTTTAAATATCATTTTCCTTCTAAAATTGTGAATGGCTTAAAAATGTTAAAAAATATTAATATCTTTCACACTGTATTTTTCAGTATCATTAAGTAGAAGCAAGAGAATAATTAACTGAAAAAGATACAGTAAGGATATATACAAATTCCTCCATATATACAAAATAAAACACTAATAACTGTGTGGGAAAATATGGTGACTATATATTTTACAAAGCAGGATATAAGAATGCCAAACAGTTACGTGAAAAATAGCACAAATAATCTAATGAAAATTAAAACCACTACAGATATGGAGCAAATAAAATTCTCATACACTGCAGTGGGATTTAAAGTGGTAGAATCACTTTAGAGAATTTTTGACAATTTATGCTTCATTCTTCCCTCATTTCTCAATATATTAAATACGTATGTGTAAAGGGATTTTCACATACACACACACACACGGAGTACATATGAAATCTATCAGATTAAAAGAAGGATACTATATAATTTGTCTCAATAAAACTATTTTAGGTAAGATTTGATGACTATAAAAGTCAGATGTAGAATAGGGCAACAAATGTAAATATTTTAGTGTTTTGATCCTGTTTTAATTAAATAAAACTTGAGCAATCTTATGCTCATAAAATCCTACCCTTGCCCGCACTGTGATCAGAATCACATTTAAAGACATCCAGATAGGTGTGAGCACAGACAGGCAGTGCTGGTGGCTAAGTTTCCTCCAAAGCCCCAAAACTCATCCAGAGCGTCCTGCCTTCAGTTCCCTCACCCTGTGTCCCACACAGTCCCCCACAATGCGCAATACGAGTCTTCTACTCTGCGCCTGTTTAAAGAATTCTTCTCATAAAGCAATGTCTTTCTCAGAGACAGAGTGTGAGAGAAAAAAAGCTGCAGCCAAGTACACAGATAAAAGAATCTATTTGGCTTTGGAATATACATTTTTAAAGAAGATACGACTAAGAGTGTCTTGTGTATGGTTCTATTAAAATTACTTCATATCTCTACTAATGGAAAAATAATGGAAAAATGAGGAAAACACAGGGAAGAAAAGAGAGGGCAGAAAATGATTAAGAAATGTGTACAGTGATAAAAGAAAGTTAGCTTTGGGATAAATAACTGTAAGAGTGGTCCACAAGGCTGACTAATGGTAATTCTTGATGGCTTTAATATTTCATCAAGGAAACTGACCACACAGTAGGGCTACCTATTGCTTCCCACACTTAATTCCAAGTATTTCTGGGGGACTTATACTGGATTTTGACTACCACAAAATCCTTAGGAAACATGAAAAACTGACAATTTTGTTTAATGGAATAAATTTAATGTTCTAAAAGAAGTCTGTTTCAGGGAGGAGTTTGATTCCCTATGAGAAAACCCTCAAAATTTGAAATTTATCGTATGTTAAAAGACTTCAAATTATTCTTTATAAATTGCCTCTCCAGAAAGCATAAAGCATCTGCTAAGTAGACATAGCAAAGGCGCACAGCTGAGACTGTCGCAGTGCCAACATGTTCTGTTAGGTAACAGCATCTTAACTGAGGTCTTCTCAGAGCTCTTCCTTTTTTGCTTATGTGCTATTTTACCTTCATTACATATTTCATTCACTTCTCTTTTTGGTAAGCCATAGGCATTATAATAAATAATTTCTAAGAAATTGCCTTCTCTTCCTAAATAAAAATTTTTAAAAATTCAAGGCACAATTATTATTAAAAAGTCGAAAAAGAACTGGGGATGTGCTTAGCATATGTGAGGTCCTGGATTCAATGTCCAGCACCACTTAAAGGTGAGGGGTGGGCATACTGAATACAGAATGGAAATATGGGAGTTTAAAACAATATTATTTTGGAAAAACCATGAAAGTTAGATCTAGCCTGACAAAACCTAGTCAGCTTCAGCAGCACCATTTAGTTTCTTCGGTTCCCGTGGTTCCTCCTCACCTATACAATCAGACAGGTATGATGTCATTAAAATAGAGACAGCTGAACTTATCCTTTATGCATCCTAAAATTATAAATTTGAGAGAACATGCTGACTCAAAGTGAAGCAGCAGAAAACAAATCAGAATAGTCCAGGAGAATGGAAAACACACTCAAAGCATTTACTGCCAGCCAGTATTTACTGCCTCTCCTGGAGGTCAGCCCCAGAACAAAGGCCAGGAGTCCCTTAAACAAACCAGGAAAGGAGGCATGGCTACAGATATGAGGCACTTCAGTTACCTACACTGTATTTAGGCTCAAGGAGCACAGAACAACATAACTAGGTAAGGGGCTGCAGAAGAGGTGGAGAACACAGCAGCAGGGTGTCATTACATTAGTTTTCTATTCCAAGTAATTATAGGGTAATTGGGGAGATTACAATAATCTTACAATATTTACTAGCCTCATTTTCATATAGCTCTTTCGGAGAAGGCAAAGACATTCCTGGGTTATATGAAGAAGCTAAGCTATTTTGGAAAAAAAAAAAAAGAGGGAAAGGGGGGCTATTCTTTTGGTACTTGGGCCCATGAGTTAGCAGAAAAAGCCATTTCCCAGTGCAAAAGAATGCTAGAGCAAGTTTGGGTTTTTGTGGGGTTCTTTTTACTTTTCTAGGACAGGATTTTACTTTGTAGTTTAGGCTGATCCTGAATTCAGCCTTGAACTCAGCAATCCTCCTACCTCTGCCTCCCCAGTGCTGGGATTACAGGTGTGAGCCACCATGCCTGGCACTGTGGTATGTGGTACTGATTGCTAGTAGGCATGAGTCGTCACATCCAGCATTGTTTTATGTAGTTAATGGGGATCAAACTAGGGACTTTGTGCTTGCAAGGCAGGCACCGGAATCACTGAGCTACAGCCCTGGCCCACAAGTTAATACTTTTGAGAGCTGGTTCTCTATGGTTAAAGGTTAAATGTTTATAATCAGAAACAAGAAAATCATTGGTCAGTTCAGAATTCTATTTTGACGGCCTATAATTTTCATTACAGAAATAGCCAATTCTTTCAGATCCATTTCTGTAGCTGGCTTAAGATCTTTTCCATTGGTTCACTTTCTACAAATATGTTATAATGCCTTCCTTACTTTCCATTATTCCAAGTATATCTTTAAAATAACACTACTGTCTTTTGGAGCCCTCAAAAAAAAAAATGTGTTTACACACAACAGAGAACTTCTCTACATTAAAAAAAAGATAAGCCATGAGTCATTTGTAGGAAAATGGATACACTTTGAGACGATAGCGTTAAATGAGATAAACTAGACTCACAAGCTTATATTTTGCAGTTTTTCTTACATAAGAAATTATAAAGAATAAAAGAAAAGATAACTAATTGGAAGAAAAGAGATAGATTTTTATCAAATGAGGAGGAATAAAGAGCTAGAGGGGAGGAAGAGAGGATGTAAAAAGGATTATGTACATTGTCATGCACATGTATCAAATCTAAGCTAGTAATGAAAGCATTACACTGCAAATGTGTACGAATAAAAAATAATCCTAGACAATGGTTTTTATTCATACCATTCAGATGGTGTACCTTTGAAATTTAATTATACTTACTTCTTCTCTATCATCAGGCTATGTAAATGAAATCCATAATCACTTAAAACTGTTATGTGTCTGAATCAGAGTCACATGAGTTTCTAACCACTTGATCAACTTCATCCAGGTTTCCAGGGAAATCCTTGTGTTTTCATTCTTTATAGAACAACCCTCATTAAAACAGGCTGAAATAAACTTCCTCTTAGCATCACCCTGTCGTCTTTACCAGTGAGATATCCACAAAACACCTTCCTTTCCTGAGCCTTATTTATCTCTATGATATTTCTTTACAAGCAAACTATGAGCTTAAGAGATGCCCTCTGAAAAAGACGTAGTACATCTCTCTTTCTACCCCAATTCCTCAATTCCATCCATCTGGTTCAGCCATATAATTTGACAGGGTACAGTCCAACTCCAGCATCCAGTGCTAGCTCCAACACAGCGTTAGCCATTTCTATACAAGCTTTCACACACTTACTGGTTAGACTATAATGCTAAACACTACAAGTGCATTGACTGCTTCATTCAGTTCTCACAAAAAGCCTATGAGGTGGGGACTTTCACTACCTCTGTTTTACAAACCAGAAAACAAAGCACAGAAGAATGGAGAAACACACTCAAGGTCCCAAAATGTGTTGTGCCAGATCTACTGCCAAGGCTTAGTTGAAGGCCTGTACTCTTCACAAGCATGCTAATAACTAGGTGGAGGTACTCTGAGGCAAATCCCAGCATATTACACACCAAAAAAACCCATGTTATTCTGAAAGCAAGGCTCTGGCATCCCTGAAGAATTCCTGGTTCTTCCGAACACAAGTTTTGAAATGACAGTATGGAAGGGATCTCCCACACAAGTATGAAAGTTACTTGCAATACCAGTGTCTGCTTTGCTCCAACTCCGCCACACCATGAAGCCTCCCAAGTTTTCAGAAAGTAGAAATTCTAGGACTTAACACTGAAACTCAAAAAGTGGTGACAAAAGTAAAATTTAAAGGAACAGCTTGCATCAAAATGCAGTAGTAGTGAAAGCACACTATTTAAATTATTTTTCTGGTTCATCTTGAAAATCTGTAACTTCTAACAGTTTCCATGGGCATCCACATTTCCAAAATTATACATGCCAAAGGAAAAAAAAAAAGACCCTGTAAAATTTTTTTGGTTTAAAATTTAGCTCTTCTGTAGAGAACCAACAGATTTTAATGCATATATAAGAACAATACATGTTTCTTCCCCAACATGTGATAATAATGATGTTTAATATACAAATATAAAATCGGAGCCTAAAAATTTCAAATCTGAGCAACTATAAATAATGCTACAAGTTAAAAAACCCGTTAACTGAGCAACATACTTAGCCAAACATATTTATCAATGATTCTCACTCTTACTAACATATTTCATCTCTAATGTCTTCCATGAACTTCAATGTAGGCCATAAATGAAGTTCTTGGGAAAGCAGTACATAGACTCACAATGTTACAGGATTGAAAGCAAAGCCTTAGACAGCATACAGTACACTTTCTTGCCCTTCATTCTATTAAATTTTTTTGATTCACTGAATCAAATTTTTAAATAATGTTGAGCTATAGGACTAGAGGTGTAAGTCAGTTTTAGAAAGTTTTCCCAGCACGCACAAGGTCCTAGGTTCAATCCCAAACACTGCCCCACCCTAAAAAACCAAAACAAACAAAATCTAAGAAACATAATAGTGATTTTTTTCATACTGAAATAAAATTAAGTTTAATTTGAATTTCTACTTTCTACCAATGAGGTCATGAATTCTCTAAGAACTCTGTAAGATTACTGGCTATAAAACATCAGGATGATCTAACTAAATGAACAAACATCATGCCATTAGAACAATACTAGAAAGAAGACTGTCACTGTCAGTTACATGTCTCACACATAACAGAGGTGTGACATATAGAAAGAATATATGCTGAAAAGCTGTGATTCCATTTGACCACAATTACAAGTCAAACTCAGCAATATCTTTTAGTTTCTTAGTTCCCCCCAGTTCTTCCTGATCTATAGTATCTATCATCTTCACTTCTAAAATGTAAATGTTCATGTACATCACGTTCTATTTTTTCCAACCATTAACAAACAAGTCTCTTTCAAACAATGCGGTAAGAACTTTCTTAATTGCTACCAAAATGAATTTATTCAACTGGAATGACTTCACATGTATGCATTTCTTAATATTGGATTATATAAATTCATATCCTTCACTAGAAAATAATTAGGAGCAGATTCAGGACATTAGAAAATGATTACTGGTCCTGCCTATGTAATAGACAATTTAAAATGTCTTCATATTCAAACATTTTTGTCCAAACTTTACTTAGCAATTAGCTGTCCTATCAATTTTCAAAGCTGTTAATGGTTTCTTAAAATTAGAAGGAATCATAAGTTAGCCTAAGTATAAAACAAAATACATACTGTATAATTACACCAGAAATTCATTTACCAAATAAAAATTTTATCTAACATTTACTGAGTTAAAAATGTGCCTAATTTTGTTTTACTAAAGACATCTGTCTTCTCTGTAAACTTGACTGAAAATAATATGTATAAATTGAGAAACAGAAAAGCACAGCAGCTAGAAGCGTGAGCTGAGGTCAGACACAAATCCACACGCTAATGGTGGATTAAACAAACTCCCGAACCCAAAGCCTAAAACATCAATTACCTTAAAGGCAGACTGTGTTTTAAAAAGCTAATGATGCAGGCAAAGATGGAGATGAGGGTGGCACTACTGCCGGGAATGCTCTTGGATGGTGATGATGAGAAGGGGCACCAGTAACCCAAACACAGAAAACAATCCAAACTACAGAGCCATCGAACTCCCGACCTGCTAGACACCTGGCATGGAGTTCCGGGTCATGTTCCCTAAAACCAAGGAATTCTAGGAACAATGGAGGTTAAAAGCAGGAAGATTTTATGAAAGAAGGATAGCTTCTGTCTATGGAGACAGAAGGGGGACTGGAAAGCATGTTGCTGCCCACCTCACCTTTCAAAGGTGTTTTATATGGCAAAGCCATAAGGTGAGGCTGCTACAACGTGGAACAAAACTAACATCTAATGGAAAAATCTCAAGATGCACATGGGGTGGGACACCTTAAAGGATATTAAATCTCACTAGTAATCAGGGAACTGGAAACTGAAACAAGTTAAAAACTATGATACATTCAGACGATGGGCAAAAATTGTAAACACTTTGACATTTCCAAGTATCAGATAACTCACATACGCTATTAGAGGGCTGTTAATAACTGTAAGCTAATTATAAACACAACACTTTAAATTTAGTAAAATTCAAATGAACCTTAACTCAGGGTCAGTCCCAAACATGAAGACACATCAACACTGTGGCTGGAGGCAAAAGTGGAGAGAACCAGCACTCAGAGTGGAAACAAACAGCAACTTGAACTCCTGATCCAGGGGGCCCAGACAGGCATCAGACCCACACACGGGGCTGACGCTCCCACCACTTCCCAGGAATGCCTCTGTCTTCCCACACACAGTGCCCTTTTACTGGGTCAGTACAGCTGAGCAACTATGTCTGTACTCCCATGGACTGACTGCAGTTTGATCCCTGCTGTGTTTTCACTGTATCAACACTAGCAAAGACCCTCAGCTGCCACCCACTAAGAAGCCCTAAGCCTAACTTCCCCATTTGGCTCAGGACTTTACTCCTCCAGGTTCTGAGACCACATCTGACATCTAATAGATTGGGAGTTATTTTCCTCTTCACAGCACAGCACCAATAACAGCCCCAAACTGAAAACAAGCCAAACATCTACAAATAACAGAACAGATAAATTGTAATGTATTCATATAATGGGTCATCTTACAGCAATGGATATGAACAATATACAACTACACCAGTAACATGGATGACTCCCAAAGGCATGATACTGAAAAAAAGATAGTACATACAGTAAGTTCAACTTATACAAAATTCAAAATCAGGCAAAATTGTACTACTTAGATTATTTGGGCACACTTTATTTATTTAACAAAACACTAAAGAAATGATTAGGATAAAGATCAGGACATGAGTGGTATAGAGAATCAGAGAAGGAGCAATGAGACAGCAGAGGGCAGAGAAGGCAGATGCAGTGTGTGGAGGAACAAGGAGCCTTCGAGGCTACACAACTTTTCAGCAAAGTGCTACTTCTTGACCTGAATGGTGAATGCAGTGTTTACTTTTGAAGAAGTTAACACATTTATGCACATCACACGACAAACACATTATTAAAAACCCTGATCACTGTCCTACTGGAAGCTCTTTAATAGTCTGTGTGTACAGTAGCATGATAATTGTCAGTAATCAACTGTGTGAGTCTTCCTAATATATGGAATCATGAGTTTAAACATTGCCTTAAGATTCCTTCCATTTGTAAAATTTACTGGATTCTCTTTATACTTCATCATTCAAGTGAACACTGTCAGGGCCCTGATTAAATTTCAAATATATTTTCTGTGTTTCTCCCATTGTCCAATTTAGATTAAAACAGAAAACTAAAAGCTCACACACAAACTGTCGCGCATGCACCCTGGCTCAAACACGAGGGCAGTACCTACGCACCAAGGCTTCAGAAGACTTCACCCAATGCTGTTCCAAACCAAAGGCCATGGAAACTACGTTTATACTCCATAAGTCTGCCAGAGACAAAGGAGAGTTACAGAGGAGGCCTTGAGAGTACTCATGGACAAGAAGTTCTCTGAATTTCTGGAAAATCAAAAGGAGCCTCAGCCTGTTGAAGTAATCATGAAGCACCTGCACCAGTGCTATGATGGCAAAATGAACGAATGCGGGCCCACCACTGAGAGTAAGGGACACAGCAGGCAACTCCCCCAGTGAGAGCTGCCTGAGGTCAGCGTAAGGAATCTGCCCCTACATTTCCCTCTCAAACATTTCAGGAGTAGACCAGGACCCTTCAAAAATGTCCAAATCACATTCAATTCCCAGGAAGGAAAAGAAAAGTTAATTAAATACTAGATCAGGTTTTGATTTTGATATTGTTTGCATCTTCTTGTATTCAATACAGTCTTTTTTCAAAAAAACACCAAGTAGATAAAAATGCAAATTATTATTTAAAGAAAAATAACCAGCCAATTATAAATAAGAATTACAATCATCTTGTCAGCCTAACAGTGTGCCAGGGAAACAAGCAGATACTGATTAGTAAATATTTAAAACATGTAATAACCAATCTGAGTACTAAAAAGGTGAGCGAAAACTCTGCATTTTGTAGCATTAATCAATTAATATTCAAATGTACTGAACAGAGAGGTTAGATAGGCCTCTCCTTGCCCTGTTACTCAGACTGAAGCAAGAGATTGGGCCATGGGCAAATCACCACCAGACCCTGGGCTGACCTGTCAGTCACGGAGGCCTGTCAAGTCGAGGCCCTGGATGCAGGTGCAGCACAGACTGGGATCGCCACGCAGGTGGTCCAGACCTGAGGTCCAAAGAAGACATAAAGGAAGGAAAGGAAGGCATCTGCTGAACGCTGCTTCTGCTCGCTTGTTCGTACAGTGGCCCATCCTGTGTTCAGAACATGTCTGCTCTTTTCTTTCTCCTCTTCCTCTCCTTTCTCCAGGAAATATTTAAGTACTACTTTTATTGCTGTCTCCCTTCAATTCTTTGAACAGGACATGATCTCAAAAGCCCAGGGTTATTTACTGGACACCTCAGAGTCCAAATACAAGACAATGTAAGAAAGTGAAATCCAAGAAGTAAATGAGAGGGTCACCAATTTGGGGTCCTTCTTCTGTCCTCCTAGGCCAGCTACAATTCAACCCTCTAAAGGGATGTATCCATCCTTGGCTCAAGTCCTCTAGAACAATACCCCTTAAGAAGTAGATAATGGTTTCAGACGCAGTAATGTCCACATGCCTTCTCCTCTCAGTGATTTCCAATAGATCAAACAAGACTTAAAGTTTCCAGATGACAGTAATAAATACGTCGATATGTTTAGGGGATTCCTTCAAATCTTTGAACTAGACCAGAAAGATGTAATGTTTATTTTAAATCAAACACTGACTTCTAATGAGAAACAATATAAGCTGCCATTGAAGTAGGTGATGAATACCACAAGGTTTACTATAAACCACCAGGTGAAAGATAGCCAGGAGAACCAGAGATTCCCACCAAGCCCAATCAGTCTCTGCAGGAACCTCCCGGCCTGTCAACCATATTGGAGACTGATAGAGAAAGCATATACAGTTTTGTATTATAGAGGACCTACGAAGGACTAAAAATAAGCCGATCAATTATCTTACCTGCTATCCACCAGGAGGAGAAAGAACATCCTTCTGCCCTCTTTTATCACTTACAAGAGGCATTCGTGAAACATACATCTCTAGCTCCTGATTTGATTCTTAAGGATGGTTTACTATTTAGCCACAGCTATTAGAAAAAGTTACAAAAGATGGCTTCTAGTCCAGATAGCCCACCTGAGACTTTAATAAAAACTGCCTGCTCAGTATTTTATAATAGGGCACAGGTGGAAGCCAGAGGCAGAGAGATCAAGAGAAAGTGACACCACTGCAAACAACTCAGAAGAACAGACTCTAGGTCTGATTCTCGGGCTCCGAGAAGAGCTCGACAACCCAGCCCATAGGCTGCCACTTCAAAAGCAACTGCAACAAGTGGTCCCCTGGCCCATGCCCTAACTGCAAAGGTGACCACTGGGCTGCCGACTGCCCTGTGAGGCAAAGGCCCCAGACCTCAGACCCATCCTACCAGTGGGTCCAAAGAGACCGAAAGGGCCTGGGCACTGTCTGCCTTCTCCCACTGTCTAGCCAAACTGTCATCTCCATGGAGGAGCCTCAGGTAATTATCACTACAGAGAGAAAGAAGGTGAGCCTGGACACTGGTGCCTATCTCATGGTCCTCTTTCACCCTGGCATTCTTTCCAGCTGCCCTACATCAGGGAAACGAGTATTTTTCACAACCCTTAGGCTGTAACTGGGATGGCTTTCTCTTCACCCATTCCTTTTAAATTAAGCCTGAAAGGCCAGTTCCTCTTCTTATGAGTAATATGTTATCCTGCTTAAATACTATGATATATATACACCTAGGTCAAGTACAGTCTTCCTCTTGTAAAAACAGAAATAAATCCTGAAGTATGGGCAACTGAAGGCAGGACAGGCAGAGCAATAAAAGTTGCTCCATCACAGATCTATCTCAAGGATCCCACTATTTTTCCTCACCAGAGACAATATCCTCTGAGACCTGAAGTAAAGAAAAGATTATTGCCTATAATTGACAACCTAAAAACTCAAAGTTTGCTTACAGTTTATAGTAGCCCACGCAACACTCCAGTCTTAGGGGTTCAAAAACTGAATGCAGAATGGAGGCTGGTACAAGCCCTGCGGTTAATAAATGAGGTAGTATGTGGAGATCAGTTTGGAGAATCCTCAAAAAGCTCATTTTGACCATGAGCTTTTTGACCCGGCCATTGCCCTGCTAGGTATATACACAAAAGAATTAAAAGACTCTTATCACAGTGACATATGTGCACCCATGTTTATAGCAGCCCAGTTTGTGATTGCTACATCTTGGAAACAACCCAAGTGTCCATCAACTGGAGACTGGATAAAAAAGCTGTGGTTCTTCTACAGAATGGAGTTCTACTCTGCCATAAAAAATGATAAGTTTGAATCATTTCTACTTAAATGGACATACCTTGAGGATATCCTCATAAGTGAAATAAATAGGTCACAGATAGATACATATC
>PVIR01013863.1:0-41447 GCA_004026965.1 Petromus typicus
TTAGACTTTTTTTTGTACTGGGGGTGGAATTGGGACCTTGTGTTTGTAAGGCAAGTACTGGAACCACTGCACTACATCCCTGGCCAAAATTCGTAATCTTATGAGCACTGTAAAACTGTTTTCTCTGATCCCTGTCAGTGATGGAAATTGCTCTCATTTTGATTTTTGCTAGTTTGAAAGGTATAAAATATCTATTTTATTTAGCATTTCTCTGAATACTAATAATTCTGAGCTTCTTTTCTTATGCATGTTGATCCTTTAAATGCTCATTTGTGAGGTGGCTTTGGATATTCTTTGCACATTTTTCAGATGAGTTACTGCATTTTTTGTCTACTTATAAAACATGTTTGTTTGTTGCTATTTTTAATTATCCCTCTCTCTTATACAAATCTGTTGTCTATTGACTTTGCTTATTTTATCTTTTGCCATATAAAAGTTTTTTTAAAAATTGATACAAGGTAAAATATATCTGTATTTTCTTTTATAGCTTCTGGATTTCCAATCTTGGTTTACAAAGCACTCCCCCACCTCTGCTGAACATGTAGCCCCCTAAATTTTCAAGATTATTATTGTCTTATTTTTTACATTTGTCTTTAATCTATATGGAGTTTATATTTGTACATAGTATAAAATAGGCGTCTGTTTTGTTTTCTTTCAGATGGAAGTTGTCTTGGAACCATTTATTAAACAATCCACTCTTTTTCATGGAATTGAAATACCAGATATGTCATATAGTAAATTCTCATATATATTTAGTCTACTTCTGGGTTCCCTATTTTATTCCACCATCCATTTATCTATGCCTGTGCCAATACCAAATTGATTTAATTACAGTGCTTTTATAGTACAGGCTGTGATCTGGTAAGATAGGTCTCACCCTTAATTTTCCTTTTCACATCTTTTTTCACTATCCTAAAGCATGTATCCTTCACTATAGCTTTAAGATTATTCAACTTTTCTTCCAAAGAAAATAATTTCTTGTTATATGAATAGAATTACTTCAAATACATTAATTTGGAAAAACTGACATATTCGTTAATATTCTTTGTCCTTGTCAGAGGGGATGACTGAGCACTTACTTGGGAGCAGCTCTGGGGTGTAGGAGTAAAGAAGACAGACGTGGTCTTTCTCTGCTTGGAGTCCAGATTATTTTGTTCATAAATAAATGGCCCAGAACCCCACACCCAGGAATAAGCCCACAGAAATGAGTGCTGACATTCACCATAGGACGTATGCAAGAATACTTATAGCAAAGGGCCAGGGATTTAGCTCAATGGTTCTGGCACCTGCCTCACAAGTGCAAAGCTCCAAGTATGATCCCTGATACCAGATAAAATAGAGGTTCACACAAAAGAATACTCATAGCAACTTTGTATGTAACAGACAAAAGAGAAAAGTGCCACAGATATCCAAACTGTAGAATGGATGAGTTGTAGTACATTTACATATTGGGTCACCACACAGCAACAAGGAGGAACAGACTAGCAATGTCCGCACCAACAGGTGACTTACAGATGCGTTGAGCATAAGAAAGTGGATACAAGAATGCACCCTGATACATCCAAAATCCACCAGAGCTTATGGTAGGTAATGTGGGCAGAGTGGGATGGAAGCTGCTCTGGACGAGTGGGAGCAACTGGCCTGGGAGGGGCACAGGTGAACCTGCTGGGGCTGTGGCAGTAGTAATTGCTTCACCCTTGACCTGGCTGGTAAGATGCCAGCACCTGTAAGTATCCATCAAGCTGTGCACATACAAGCAGCCACTCACCTGCCAAAGCAGAAAAGAACACAGAGGAAGGTCACTGTCACAAAGCTTATCTGCTTCCCATCAGGGTGCCTAGGAGGAGTGACCACCTGTGGGCCTTCACCTGCGCTGTTTGACATCTCTGAAAACCGAGTTGCCAGTGCCTTCTGCACTGGGCTACTGCAGTCTTGATGCAGCTGCTGATTGTGTCATGATTTTCTAGCCCCCACACCTTTCAGAAATTCATTTTAAAGCCCCTCTTGATAAATTGCTGTGGAGTGTTGTGAAGATAGCATACCTGGCCCAGCCAGCTCTGGCCCCCATTCCCCAACTGGTCAATGAGAAGCCTGGGTTTCTGCGCCTTACCCCCAAAAGAGTTATAAAGTTCAGTAAGTGTCTGTAAAGCAGGCAAGACTATGCCATGCAATCTGGACCACCCGTACCAATTTGCTTTGCTCACCCACCGTAGTGGCTGGGCCTTATGCTTCCTAGGGGAAAATGAGCAGTTTGAATGCCTGCCCCTCCTTCTTTCCCCATCTCATCTACTCTTCCTTTGTTCTCCATTAATGTGTTTCCTAATGTGAGGGTGCCTGGAATTGTGGCTCTTTGGGGAGAAAACCTGGAGTCACAAACTTGGGTCCTTACATGTGACCTCAAGATTGCAAGCATGGGAAATATCCTGCAGCAATCACAACAGGCAGACTACCATGTGTCTCTGCTGAATTGCAATTATTTCATGGCGGTTTGTATTTCCGCTCACTAGGGCAGTGACTCACTGCTTTCCAGTTCAATGTGAGGACACGTCCCACGGTGTCGACTGCCTGATGCTTCTGGAGGACATTCCTAACCCACCACTCACCAAGTTATTAGAAATCCAACTCTGAAATCACTAATCCCCAAATAGCCTCTCTTCTCTGACTGCTGGTTTCCTTGCTTTGATTTTATGCACAGTAGTTCTCAACTCAAGGCCAAAAATCCTACCCCATGCCGAGCCACTTTCAAAAGAGAACCAATATGTGAAGACTGGAGGGGGATTTGAATGGCGGCTAATTGTCAGTTTGTTTAGTGAAAAGCTTCCTCTCTCCCCTGAGCAGGCTGGTTATTTGTTAAAGTTTGCTGGGGTTTTGGAGCCCCTCTTGGCTAGGGGCAGCTCAGACTCAGCAGTTTTAATTATTAATCAGGTCAAAGACTGGTGACAGTTTTTCCTTTCTTCACAGGAGGGTCTTGAGAGTTCACAAGAGGGACAGTCCAGGGCCCTGTACTTGGAGGGGTGGGAGGAGGGAAGGCAGGAAAAGATTCCGGCCAGACCGGTCTCGAGTTCTTCATGGTCCCTTGACCTAGACAGACTGTTGAAAAGTCACTTAATCTTCCCATGGGTTCATTTCAAGTGAATGTGGGACTTTATCCTTCCAAAGGGTGGTGTCTTTTTGTCTGAACAGACTCCAGGCTGGACAGTGAAAGTGTGTCCTTCCACACTGGAGTTCAGAAAGGAAGCAGTCCTTCAAATGCTGCTCTCTAGCCCCAGCGCATTTGGGGAGAGGACACTTTCCAAAGGGTGTGAGGTGTTACCAGGTTGTTTGTAACGTCAAAACAAATATGCCGACAGGGTTTATCTTGCCTCCACACTTCTTTCCTCATTCCTGGGGGTCTCCATTCTCTTTTTGGCCTGAGACTCAGCTTGACAAAATTCAGAAAGGTCTTTTTTCCCATCCACCGATCTTCCAGCCATTCTAAACAATTCCAGCCAGCGCTGCTTTCTGCTCTTGTTGCTAGGCAGATTCCCTTGTTGCTAGGCCACTACTGCTTCTTCTAGGTTCAAAAAGAGGTACAGATTTCTGGTGACCCACTCAAGCGTCCATCTACCCACCCACACACCAAAAAACAAACACCCACATAGGTCCTAAATACCTACCTCTGTGCAGACCTGTGTCCCATGGATAGCAATTCCAAATGGGAAAAGAGCAGGAATCCAGAATGTCAGATACGGACATGCCAGGGTCATGGAGTGAGGAGCGCGCTGTCTCTTGGGAGGTTCTCGGGGGACAGCAAAACTCAGAGAGGTCTGAACCTGACCCTTATGAGTCTAGAAAACACATCTTACAATCCTCCCTGTAATCAGAAACAGATCCTTTGACCTACAGGCAAAAAAAAAAAATAAAGAAAAATAAATACTGATTAAGCTTGAAAGACTTAATTTAGTAATTTGTAATGAGAGGTCCATCACATGATCTAAAGTAATCCATCAGGCCAGGCATGGTGGCACATGCCTAAAGTCCCAGCACTAGGGAGGCAGAGGCAGGAGGATTGCTGTGAGTTCAAAGCCAGCCTGAGCTACATAGACCCTGTCTTGAAAAAAGAAAAAATCCTGTCAGTATAACCATCCCTCTTTGGAGCCAGTTATCTGGAAATGAAGTCACTGAAGGATATTAAAGACTATAAATGAATGCCAGTTTGCATAGGAAAGGTGTATCTGTATATTCATGTTTATCTTAATGTCTTTACCACGTGCCAGACAAAACACTAGGTTTATAGATGTAATTTTTATTAATTTTCAAATCAACCTTGTGAAGGAGCTAGAAAACGTTTAACCTCATTTCACAGGACAAGCAGTTCAGGTTGATTACTTAATGGAGACCAGCCAACTACTATGTGACAGAGTCAGGATTTGAACCCAAAGTCCGTAGTTGGCCTGATGGGCCCCAGAAATCTTGTGTGATGAGATGACCTGTTAGATCAGAGCCACGTTGGTTAACAGACCTTGAGGTGCAGATATATCAGCCATATGGGAATTTCTTCTAAATTCCCAAATAAGACATGTGGACATGGAACTTGGTGGAGCTTAGATTTAGAGACGGGAACTAGAGACATAGGGAGCATGAGCCTCTTCTCTTCTGGGCGTATTTGGGGAGAAGGGGTTCTGGGATCTAGCTGATAGTGGGCAGATGTTTACGCTGGCTGGCCCTGGGAGGGGGCATCATATACCCAAGGAAGTCCTGAGGAAGCATCCTATTGGGCAGTGTGGCCACCTGAGGGCACAGCTAGCACTGAAACCTCTGAGGCTGGCTCCTGGGACAGAGGGTTCACCTTTGCCAGGCAGCCGTCAGCCCGAGGTCCAACATCTGGGCAGATGAAGAAACCAAGATACCGGTATAAAGGGAGATGGAAGTAGCCTTGGGCAGAGGCGGCCTGGTCGTGGGTGGACCCCAGTCGGGGACTCTCCGGAAGGGGTGCCTGGAGCTTGTGAAGGAAGCGTGATTGAAGAGCCCTTCCTTATCCAGAGGCCAGAGGCCTGCCTCGGTGCTCCAACCAGGAGCCCAGGCGGACACACAGCACAGTTCTGGTCTGGGAGCTGGATCCAGACAGAGGGCTGGTGGCAGGTTCAGAGGGCACCAAGAGCTCTGAGGCGCAGCAGCACGCTGGCTCTACCTGGGTCTAAGGCGTGAGCATGCTTGTCTGGTCCAAGCCCTAAAAAACTGAAGGAGGGTGAGGAGTAAGGAGGACTTTGTGTTCAACAAAGTCTACCTTTCTTCCCTTCCTTCTCTCCCTTCTTAGTCATACAACAAAGTTTTGGGGATTGGATGTGAGTTATTCTAGGGAAGGAATCTGTAAATTGTCCATTTCTCTGCTTTTGTTAATTTATTTTTGGCTTTGTCCCAGTTTCCTAGTAAAATACTTTGAACAGTCACAGCCTTGTCTGGACACCAGAGATTTGTCTACATCTGGGCCAAGACAGCCAAGAATTCCAGGGCCCCTGGAAATCCAGCCTTGTAGGACCAGCAGCTGTCTCGGCTGGATATGCACGAAACAGCTGGTGGGACCAAGATGCAGAGAAGTGAAATCGTCAGAGGAGGAGTTGAAAAGGAGAGATGGGACAGCTGCCGTTGCTCACTCTTCCCACCAGAGCTCTTCCGTTGAAGAGGCCTGCTGGGACTCCCAGGGTCTGGCTCCCCCAACTCTGGCTTAAAATAAATAAACAACAGAGTGATTCCGTGGACTCTAAACAGGGCAGGGAAAGAGTGGAAGCAGGGTCGGACATGGGCTCTTGTTTTGGAGTCGGGGTGATGGTGGTGGTGGTCACTGCAGTGTGATTAGAACCCCCCTGGGACTGTGAGGGGCCTCGGTCTGATCTGGGAACAAGGCATTCACTTGAAATCACAGAACATTGGAGGAATTTGGGCCTTTTCCATTAGTTGAGCAAACTGAGAGTCTCTCAGAGACTTGAGGCCCGTTCCTGCGTCCAGCCACCCTCCCCTTACTGGGGTGAAAAGGATTTTGGGGAATTGCATTAAACTCGAGCTGTGTAATAACCAGGACAAGACAGTAATCACTTGACTTATTGCTACTGGTCCTTCACAAGGAATGGCTAAGGTTGGGGTCTGGCAGAAAGCTTTGGGATACCATCTCCTAATCCACTAGTATTTTGCAGACTCAGACTTGGTTCCTGGGCAGCAGCAGTTAAATTGAAGTCTTGATTCTCTTGGTAAGTTGATGGCTTAGTTTAGGCTTCAAGTTGCTGTTCCATGAACTGCCTTGAAATTTAATCACCCAAATTTATTTCCTAGAGTGTTTTCCACCATCTCCTCCTCTAGCCCATTAGTCACCATCCTGTGACTTGACAGAGTGATTATTAAAGACCCCATGGTTCCCTCTCACTAGATTTAGGGGTGTTGGAAACTCTAAAGTTCTAACTTGGGTCACAGTTGGGTAAATTTCTTCTCACTTGGCTGTGAATCTTCCCAGAGGGTACCCAGGAGACCTGGGAGAGCCACACCAGGAGCTCCTGTTCTTTCTTCAAAATGAGAGGGGTGCTGTCTGGGTTCCTCCAGGGCTGGTGTTCTCAGGCTGGGGATTCATTGTCCTTCTCCTGGGGCACATCACTGCCATCTCCCAGTTTTAGTAACCTTCTGGCAATGTGCAGATGCTGCACATTTTAAAAAGGGGTATAGAGTCTGGCACACCAGCATGCATCTGATGTGAGCTCCTTTCTCTCCCGGCTGGACAGCCCCAGGCCTTCCATCTGGGGGGGTCATGGGAGAAAAATTGTATTAGTCTGATTAGAAAACATTCTAACAAAATTTTATTTCAAGAAGGGTTCCATAAATTAGATGCTTAGGTAGCTCTGCCTTCCACCCTAGACCCCTTAAGGAGGAGCTAGCTGCAGGACTGTACAGTGGCCAGAGCCAGGCAGGTAGTGTGAAAACATGTAGCAAGCCGGCAGGCTCTGGATGTGGTGTCCTTGTTTCTTTGTTTTTGTTTTGTTTCTAGTTTTTTCTGAGGCAGGGTCTCAATATGTAGACCAGGCTGGCCGTGAGTTTGAGGCCTCAGTCTCCTGGGTGGCGGGCTTGCAGGCATAGCTGCCATGCCTGGACTGGTGTTCTTAGCTTTGCAGCCTCCCTTCCCTCCTCCAAGGATGGATATTCCTACTGTGTGCTTGGTTGGCCTGTCGAGGTAGCTGCAAGTGCCTACTGCTTCGTGAAGACATGTTAGACCAGTTAAAGGTTATTCTGTAGAAACCACAACCAACAAGTCAAAAGATGAGTTTCCTGCTCTTAATAGATAATTTTTATTGGTTTTGCAATAAACGTATGAAATAGAAACAATAGCAATAAACTAGCTCAACAAGAAATCGAAAGGCACAGGCCCCCAAAGCCCTTCCTGCTGCTTCTTAATGAGTCTCGAATTTATAGGCCGACCATCAGGCCCACTTTTCTTTTTCCGAGCTTTGCAAACTTTTCCATCTTGGAGGCCTGGGGCTGGAGGCTTGTGTGCTTATTTCATGGGGTTGCTGATATGAAAGCAAGCACACAGCAGGCCAGGAAGGAGGAGGTGGCCTGACTTGGGCTTTGGGGTCTGGATCCAGCTCCATTTCCTCTGACTTCAAGGGGCTTCCTCCTTCAGTTTAATACTTATGAGCGAAGGGCAGAAAGGGGAAGAACCCCATGCTGAAGTGGCTACAGGCCGTGATTTTGAAAAGCAGAGCAGGCACAAAAGGCATCTAGAGGCTTGGACAGGGGCTTTCACCTTAAACTTCGACCTTTTTGAATATGCAGAACAGTTTTGGTTCATGGTGCCAGATCTCTTCACAGAATCCAAGAGGCAAGCTAAACAGCAGGAGAGAAGGGACGGGACCACAGCGCCTTCCATGTGAACAGACCCCCCCCCCCCCGCCCTTCACAGAGGCCCCCCGTTGCCCTCCACAGAGGCCCTGGATCTCTGCCAGCAGGTCACTTGCTGGATTACCACAAGGTCAGATGAGTGACAGGTCACGTCTGAAGGGCTCAGGGCTCCTTCCAAAACCCCCTGAGGCCTGTAGCTGGAGAAGAGCTTATCTGTGCCCCCATTTCTCCTCCAAGCAAACACAGGCCTTTCCTGCCTGCGCCTCCACAGGGAGGAGGAAACAAGACCAGATGGCACCTCCATACCCAGCCTGCCCGGGACTGCAAGGCCCAGGGTCTGGATGGGCGGCAGCCATGGCAGGAGGGCCCTGAGGGCTTCCCTCAGGATGGAACAGTCCACTTCTGCCAGCTCCCGGCCCTCCTGGCCTTGTCCCTGCAGGTCCGGGTGCCTCTGTGCCCTGTTAGTTCCCTTCCCTCCCTGGCCGGAGTGTGAACGGAAATCTTCTGGGCTTTGTCACCTCCTGGCAGATCTTTTGAGCTCTGGCAAACTGAGGAGCAGTACAAATTGCGGTGGCTGGTAGAGCCCCCTATTCCTGATGAGCTGCCTGACTCATATCCATTTCCCTGGCAAAAAATAAGTTTTTGTTATTGCTGGCTTGGCAGAAGCGCGGAGGAGCGCGCAAGGATCTACCGCCCCACGCATCACTGGCCAAATTGCCTGAGAAATCCCAGCTCTAGAACTTCTCGCCGCTGTGATGTACGGAGCAGAACGGCGAGTCGTTTCTCCGTGCGGCTCGGCCATGACGCTGGCACTTAGCAGAGCAGCTCAGTTCGCAGCACCCGGTGGTGGCCTCTCCGTGCCGCCCTCGCCTGGCCCTTGCTGCCCTTCACTCTTTATCTTTCCCACTGGTCTGCTCATCAACCCCCTCCCGGCCTCCACGCAGCAGAGCCGTAGCTGGAGGATCTGGAGGAGGCCCGCAGTGTCATTTCCCCATCACTGCAGCCGGTGCCACACTAATGTGCTTTTAATGCTGTGATGCTGCACTAATTAATAAGCATCCTGCGCGGCGGCCTTGCCTCCCCTCGCCTCCTCCCTCCCCACTCTCCCCACCAGCCCTCACGAGAAGGCCTCGTGACATCCTGGCATCTGGCAGCAGAGAAAGGATTTCTCTCCTCTACCTGGGCTGCCTGATATTGCTATGAGAGATAACTGTATACGAACCAATAATCTAGCCTGACAATCCAATTTACTGACCAATAGCGCACAATCCACCATGTCATCGGCTGTGGGAGGCCCATAAATTAGTTCCTAGTAATTTATTCTGATCAATAGAATGGGCAAAGTCACTTGTCTCTTTAATCAAAGGCCCTCTCAGAGACGTCAGTGCAGGCAGCCGTGTGGGGAGCAGGCTGTGCGAGCAGGGGTGGGTGCGACCACTCGGGCCCTGAAGGCTCTGGGCAGCGTGGGGAGCTCGGCGAACGCTGGGGCGCTGTGTGACTCCGTCCGGCCCGCGTGCCTCCGCGTCCTCTCGCTGGGGCGTGAAGCCTTGGCCTTCAGACAGTGCAGGACACAGCGGTCAGGACGTGGCTCACCAGACACGGTGAGGAGCCCGTGTGGGCCCCCACGGGGGTACTCCTTCCAATGTTCGGGCTCTTCCCGCCTCCCAGCCACAGTGCCCGCCGGCCCTTGCGCTGACGGCGCGGTGGAGGGAAGGTTCCAGCTGTGGGAGACTGAAAGCCTTGGGCGGCGCAGGTGAGATGCGGCTGGGAGGGGCGGGCCACAGGAGGGAGCGCGTCTGCAGGTCCAGGGCGCCCTCCTCTGCCTCGCCTTCTCTAAGAAAGATCCCCCTGACTCCGGCCAGAGACCGCTGTGAAGCGCACACGGTCTCCTCAGGGACTTACTGAGAGACACTCCCTGAGGGAACAACGTTTGTCTCCCCTCCTCAGCCTCCCCCGCTTGTTCCACCACCCTCCCTCTTCGAGGCCCGGCAACTTCCTGGCTTTGAGACCGGGACAAAACGAGCATCTCTCCGTGATTCAGTTTCTCTCCCTGAAAGATGGAACTACCTGCTTCACAGGTTATTATGCATTTTCAATACATTTACTGGATGACTGATAAGAAATTAATATGAAGTTAAATAAATAAATGACTACACTCACTTGGAACAGTACCTGTCACCTCACAGGGCTGTATTAGTGTTTGTTAACATAAATAAATCCTGGGGGAGGGATCAGAAAAGTGCTCATGTGATCTCTGAGGTGGCCTGAGATGCTCTGCTTCCTGAAACTTGTTTCCCAACTGTCTCTGTCTCTTGTTCTTCTAATCCAAAATACGCAGAGCCAGTTGGTGCTACCTCTTTGGATGACAGAGACGTGCCAGAGGCCTTCTGGGCAAGGCCTCTTCCCTCCTCTGGGCCCGTGGGCTTCCGGGAAAGAGATGAGCTTGCCTCAGGGAAAAGGATCCTGTTCTTGGCAGGGAGGAGAGGTGGTCTGGGCCCGTCTCAGCTCTGGGATGTAACTGACTTGCGGGAGAGGGGCAGGTCCAAGGGAAAGGCACCGGGCAGGCTGTGCAGGCAGTGCTGCAGGACTCCAGCGTGTGCTCCCGCTCTGCCGCTCCGTGCACTGTGGCCAGGTCGGCAGGACCAGGCCCTGGCTGCATGCAAGACAGGATGAGGTTGTGCTGGGTGAGCTCAGGAGCCCACTCCTGGACTCTCTGGGACACTGCATGAGCTGGTGGGGAAGTGTCAGCTCCCACCCCAGCCCTCGGCCCTCCCCACAAGACCATGGGCCAGGCCTGACAGAGCACTGGCAGGATGGGACCAACTGTGCCATTTGAGGACTCTCAGTCATAAACTGGAGCTGATGTTGTTTGTGAAGTGAGGCTGGGGGTAAAAACCAACTCGCTTGGTGTAGGGGCTTCTGGTCTTCTTCCCCTAATTGTGACTGGGTTCCAGGTATCTAGCAGGGGACCAGCGGCTTCTGTTCTTGGAAGGTCAGAGCCAGGTCTTTCAGCTCGAGGAACCTCTGGGGCTTCCTACTCACATTGGAAGCCTGTAGGCAAGCCCATGCTGATGGCGACACTCCCTGAGGTGGAGGGGAGCCAGCTCAAGTCCCACTTGAAAGTCCAGGCTCCAGCAACTATCCTGGGCTGTCCTCTGGCTTCCTGTGCCCATCGGGGTTGAGCCAGGGTGCACTACTGGAGGCCTGTGGCCAGCCTGAGTGCTGTGTGGCCCATGGACCCAGCTCCTGAGAACAGGAATCTGGCACCCTCTGCTGACCCCACGGCAGGAGGCAGGTGGTCAGCCAGGTGAGGGGAAAGGGCAGGGTCCGGGACAAGTCAGCTTCTCAGTCAAAAGAACAGTTCCCTCTCCAAATAGATCATTTTTATTGGTTTTGCAATAAGCTTATGAGACAGGAACAATTGCAATAAACAAACCGAACAAGAAATCGAAAAGATCGGCCCTGAACACTGTTACTGAGCCCTTCTCACCTTCTCTTAACGAGTCTCTAATTTATAACAGACTCAGCCCAGAACCTCCAAGGTTCCCGCAGCTTCTGCCCAGGTGTGGAGTATGCATCCCAGTGCCCGAGACCTGGCTTCAGAGGAGACAGGCTTTCAGCCAGGGCTGCCTCTGCATACCCCCTCCGGCAGGGTCTCCCCCAGGCTCCTGCCCTGCCGTCTCCTAGCCATAGGGTGCTGATACAGATGCAGACACCGTTTTCCTGTGAGACTTTCTGCTGAAGGCGGATGAGAAGTGGGGCGGCGGAGGCTTCCCAGCCCCTGAGCAGCATGCTTCTCAGAGAGAAGGGTGGTCCCTGGTAGACTGAGCCTTTCCCCCATGGGTCAGTGGCTCTCCTGGGTGGAGCAGGCCTCAGCCCACATCCCTCCTAGAAGCAAAGGCTGTGAGTAGGCCAGATGTTCTTTCCCAGCTCGTGTGAGGCCAGTGTGGAGTTGCTTCCCCTGCTCCAGCTCTCTCTCCTCTGCAGTCTGCTGCTGCCTTGTGTCAGGTGGAGCCAGAGGGGAGCACGGCCTGTATCTCACCGCAGACTGAGCTCCTCGATCTCCCTCTTGGCCCTTTTTGTCATCGAGTGACTTGGAAGCTTCTTCCCCAGGCAACCTCCTGTCCTTCTATCTGTTCCTGTGGGAAGAACTCGACAGCCCCTTTCCTAGCGGCAGAGGATGGGGCAGCCGGCCCAGAGTGGGACCTAGTGTGCCTGAGGGCCTGACCGACCTCTGAGGGAGCCAGGGCTGGGGGTAAAAACGTGATGCTGCAGCTCTGACGCGTGGCCACAAGGTGTCAGTGCGAGGCTGTGGAAATGGCTCCCATTGCAAGGCTGAGCGCACAGGGGAGGTTGTTAGTAAGGGGACTGTGCCTGGAGACAGCAAGGGGTCTCTGCTCTGTCCCTTCAGACTTGAGACTGTACCATCTCTGCCGTGCCTCAGTTCTTCACTCCTTGAAGAGCGTTTTCTTAGATGCCCTGCTTTTGGGAAGGGTAGGCAGCCGCTGGCCCTGCCAGGGGCACCCTTGTTGGGAGGAGAGCTTCCTGAATAGAGTGTGTGTGTGACACCCTCAAGTGACAGGGAGCGGCACTTGAAACTGGAAAGTGCTTGCTTGGCACTGCCAGTGTGCGTGACTCCTTGAGAGGATTTGTGTTTGCAGAGTGAAGGGCAGAAGCCCCAAGAAGAAGCAACTTGGAAGTCTGGGCCTGAGCCTGGGAGCCTGGGCTCCCTCCTGTCTGCAGCCGAATGTGTGTTCCTGCCAGGGGTCTGAGCGTGTCCGCTGCTCTTCTCTCCTCGGGCTCACTTCCCGTGGACCTTGGGAAGTTCTCCAGCGGCACTGGCCACGAGGTTCTGAACAGGAACGGAAGGAGCAGGAAGAAGTAGAGGGCAGGCAGGGCAGGCTCTGTGGGGGTGCCCTCCTCAGTGCTGACAGCTCGGTGAGGGCACCGTGGTAGGTGGTAGGCCTGTGGCGGGGCCCTTGCTTCTGGTATGTAGGTCGAGTTTGTGTGTGTGTGTGTGTGTGTGTGTGTGTGCATGCCTGTGTAGTGACTCCCTCCCTGGGAAGGTGGCACTCTGGGGTGCCCGCATAGGTGGCAGGAGGCTGTGCTTATGTTGGGGACTCAAGTGAGCATCGGCTGGGGTTGGGCTGTCAGGGAGCAGAAGAGCGGCTGCTCACCTCCCTCCTTGCCCGTCTAGATGGTCTCCCCCCGCTCCGAGAGTTTCTGTGTCCCTGCCCGAGCAGCAGTGAGATCCTCTATCGGCCAGGCACCAGCCTCTGTCGGGGTTTCAAGGCTCCTGTCGGTTCCATCCATCTTCCGGGGCCTCCCGGTATTAGCATTGATCTACAGGGGAAATGGAGAGCGCGACTGGGTTATTGCCCGCCGCCCGCCTCCCGGGTGTGATTGAGTGCACACAGAGAATTTTTGAAACATGGCCACCCTAACTTATTCTGTCTTCCTGCCAATAGCGTGGCACGGGTCCAAATTACGGGTCGATACCAGCTGATCTTTTTATGTTAAACTGTGATGAAGCTGCTTCTGTGTGGAGATGAGCTGAGGCCCTGCCTGGCCCTCACTGAAGGGGGAACTTCGAGATGTAAGAGGGGCCTGGAGTGGACACGGGCAGTGGTCAGCAGGGCACCACCCTGGCTGGGGAGTGGGGACAGGGAGTCGCAGACCTTGGGGTCCCTCTCCCGCAAGCTTGCTCCCCTCAGGACTCCATGCTAGGGACCCTTAGAGCCCATTAGGCTTTTCCAGTGTCAGCGGGTCTCCAGCCCTCCCTGCTCCCCCCAGGGATAGAATTCCATTTCCCTCCTACCCCGTCTACCCCCACACACACCTGCACCTTCAAACGGTTTGTCTTTAACCTCTGAACAGGGGACTTTAATTAAAGAGACAGTGACCCCTTTTATGAGTTTGGTCGAGTTGGGTTTCAGAGCCCTTGTCGCTAGAAGCTCACATAACACTGACAAAGGCTTGCAGGCCTCAAGAGGAGCCAGTCTCCACACAGACATTGTGGTGGGGCACAGGGTGGAGGGGAGGGCACAAGGAGCCCTCAGGTCAGAGCTCACGACCACATTGGTGAGGCCAGAGGTTGGGGGGAGGCAAGGACCTCTGGGCCTGGCTCTGTGCCTGCACCGAGGAGCACAGCCTGCCCAGGGGATGCGCGTGTGCCCTGGCCCTCTGGAGGCACTGCTCCGGCTATAGTAGCCAGGCTTCTAGAGAAGCCTCCTGCAGGTCGGCAGGGCTTCTAGCCCGCTTTGCCTGTCAGCTACACTATAAAACTGGAAGCAGTTTTCAAGAGGAAAAGACTGGATTGAACTCACTGCAAGAACAGCTAGTGTTTTTACGCACGTATTTAAAGGAAAAGCGATTTTGTGATGAAACATGATTGCTAATAACTATAACAGCACTAACATATGGCACAAAACACAAATCCTGTCCCACGTCTGGAGCTGCGATTGCTGTGCAACTCTCACCGTGCGGCAGGAGTACCTCTTCTTCCCATCTACCATGCAGGCGCCAAGTGGGGGCGACTCAGGCTAGTGGGATAAGCTTGAAGACCCTTATCTTGAGAGTAATCACCTCTCAACTGTTGATTTTTGACCACAGGCTTCGCTAGGTCCTGTGAGGGATGTTTGCTTGGCCTTTGATCTGGTTCTTTGATATCCTTTGTGAATTCTTTAAGCTGGAGAGGGTTGCCCAACCTGCCACACTTATTCATTCAACAAACATCACAGACAGTTAAAAGGAACCTATGTGCCACTGCTTATTCCTGGAAGAGTGGATCCTCCAGAAGTGGGGTGCATTCCCCTCAACGGAGGCTGATAGGTTGTCAACTAATTTCATGGAGAATTAATCGCCTCCAGGGCAATCCAGGGTTGCTCAGCCCAGGATTTCGGATCAAGGCTGACACTGACTAGAGAAATTCTCAGGGGCGCCAGACCCCCCAGCTTCTTCTGCACGAGTGGGCTCTGGTCCTGCCTGTGACGCCTGTGCTTAGTGGGGGACATCACGGCAGCCAGGTCCCAGCTGGAGCCACTCACAGCACTGCACACTTGTGTGTCCATGGGGTCACCGGCCACGTGAGTGGTGTCTGCGTGTGTCCCTAGGAGGGCACACACCCACAGAGAGGTCACAGCTCCTGCTCTGCTCTCTGGGGGAGGGACCTGGAGGCCAGAGGGGCCTGGAGGTAATTGGTTTTGGCGTTTCCTACCTCCAGCGCCCAGGAGCTTTCTGTCTCATCTTCAGCCTGATCAATCCCTCGTCATGTGCCTTTCCACATGGACGCCCAGGCCCCCAACTCACCGTGCTCGCTGGAACTTCGTTAGTGCCATTAATCTGCTGACCCAGGCAAATCACAGCCTCTTCCTGCCACTCGGCGTCGCGCTCCTCCCCGGGGGACCCCAGGGTGGGTTAGCGCTCCCTCTGTCCAGCCAGGCTGTGTGATGCCCAGTACCTCACCAGCCCTGCCCCCTCCTGCGTCTGCACATGCACTGCTGCCGAGACTTTCCCGTGTGTGTCCCAGAACTTTGTGGGCCTGGAGCCTGGTCCTTGTCTGCCACCAGGAGAAGGAAGCCGGATGGCCCTGCGCCCCTGCTTCTTAGGAGCAGAAGTGTGGGGTCAGACTCCAGCTGCAGGAGCAGACTAGGAGGAAACCCACACTTGTTAGGCGCTTCCTGTGTGCCACCCAAGAGGCAAGCAGCATCTCTCCCATTTCAGAGACAGGAAAACGGAGGCTGGAGAGATTAATCCCTTGTTCATGAGTGGCAGAGGTAGGACTGCGACTCAGTTCTGCCTGACTCAGAAGAAGCCTTTCTTCCTACTGGAAAGGAAAAGGACCCATATCTTCAAGCCAGGACCTAGGGGGCCCTGGAACTTCCTGTGTGAAGGGACCCTGAGATGACACTGTCCTATCTTCGTGTGCTGCAGGAGCAGGGCTGAGATAGATGTGTGTGTCTGCCCCAGCGTCCTCTTCGTTTCAGCCTGGACAGGGCCCATGATACCCAGGTCCAGTCTGGGGCCCTGGCTGTGCCCTTGGTGCCAGGATGCTCCATCTCAGCTGGCTCCAGGCCCGCAGGAGAAGGCCCGCTTCTGCTGTGTCCTCCACTGCAATGTGTTGGGCCCATTGTCCGGGCAGGAACAAAGGCTTCAGATTTAAGCCTACTGACCAGCGGCTCTGCCAAGCAGAAAAGACCGCCCCCCTGGAAGCCGGGCCCAGCCGGGGGTAAGGCAACCCAGAGAAAGGGGACAGGGAATCTTTGAAAGTAACTAATTAAAGAGCTTTTGCCTGCCCTCTCCTCCTGGGCGCCTAATCTCTCTGGGGCAGCAGCCAGACAATGTACCCCTCCACCCTGCCCCCCTCACCGACTTTTAAAACAGAGACAACTTGAAGTTAATGAGCGCCACCTGACGGGTCCCCTAATGAGAAGGGGCTGCTGGTCACTCACACATTCTCTGGTCTCATGAATAGCTCCCCTACCCCCTGAGCTGTATTCATCTGGCTAGGGGCAGGGGGCAGAGAAGAAGGGGCCTGCTCAGCCCGAAGCACGGAGCACGTGGACAGCCCACACCCCTCCCCCACGCCCGTGCCCAGCTCTGAAGCTGAGCCTCACAGGGCTTGGCCTGAGCTGGTTTCACGGAACAGGGCAGCCCTGTCCCCAGGCTTGGTCCCCTCATTGGCAGCTAGCTGGACCCAATAGATGTGGAAAGATGTAGCAGAAAGATGCTTCTAGGCTACCGAATGTGGCAGAGGTAAGGCCCAGGGGTCCCTTGGAAGGGACTGTCTCCTCGTCTATTTGGACTGTGGCTGCCTCCTCCGTCCTTGTAGCTGCTTCTCTTCTGCCTGCCTGCCCCTCTCCCCAGAAGCTCACCTCTGATGTGTCACTCCCCCTCCCTGACTCCCTGCCCCTGGCTTCTTCCTGTCACAACAGCAGTTGCTCAGACTTAGGGTCCTCTGCTCCCCTTATCTGCTTTAGGAGAAGGCCCAGCCCTCAGACAAGGTGTGGGGTGATTGTGTGGCAGCACATGGGCTCCTGACAGCCGGAGGAGCTGGAGGAATGGTGAATGACATCAGCTTTCTGCCCCAAGTCACTATCAACGCACCACTCCAGCCCAGCCTGCCTGCGGTGGTGACCTCAGGCGAGGACTCCGGGCAGCAGGCCCCAGACAGCTTATCTTCACCCTCAGACTCAGGGAGAGCCAGCAGGCTCCTCCAAGAGACACTGCAGACCCTCCCCGTTACCTGGAGTGGCACGGGCTGAGGGGTAGCATTGGGAAGACCCAGGATGGACTGCAGTAGAGGGAGCAGGGTGGCAGACGGTCTGAGGAGTGCCAGCCAGCAAAGAGCCAGGGACAGAGGTGACTAATTTCCCAACTACTCATGGTGAAAATATTACATTTCATGCTTTGTTGCCGATTCAGAGAAAAATCCTATTAAAACCTGCTGGATTATTTATACAGTTTAAACAAATGATGATCAAAGATTTTTACATGTTTAGAAAAGAACTCAGTTCTATGGCCTGATGGGAGACTCCCAGAGTGTGGTGGGTAAGCGTGGGGGCTATGGATGTCTTGATTAGGAGTGTGTAGAGGGTGAGTTGGTACAGGTTGGCATGAGGGGGCAGCTACAGCTTTTCTGTCCAGCAGGGGGCACCCTCCCCCAGTGTTGATGCCCCTCCTTCTACCTAATCAAAGCCCTACAGATGGGCAATGATTTCATGTCACTTTTTGTCTCGTCATCTTTCCTCACAGCTTTTGGACCTGACTCAAACTCTCCCCAAAGTGCTGCTGTGTGGCACTGGCATTTGTGGGACTGCGGTTAGGTGGGGTGAGCACCACACACACTCCTGTGACAGTGTGGCCGTGTGTGTCTGTCTTCTCGGCCCGTCAGTTACTTCCCTGGTCTCGTGCCAAGTGTCTCACAGTCTGGCCTGTTGCTTCTCTTGCATACGTACCTCGCAGGTCACCCCTGTGTGGAGAGCGCTTTCTGAGAGGCAGCTGCAGGGGCCCACCTTGGGTCCTGGATAGGGGTAGGTAGGTAGAAGAGGTCACTCTGGCAGACTTTGGGGGCCCCAGCCTAGGAGGCCCAAGGCTCCCCCAGCCCAAGTTTATAGGGCCCACAGGAACTTTTGAATCTGCCCAACATCCCACCGTGGCCTCCCACTCTGAAGAATGGGTGCTGAGACCTTGGGTGGAGGTCGGCCTTACCTACATGGGGAGAATGTGGAGCCTGCTCGGCTTCGGGAGTGGGGTGAACAGGGCTGACGGCGGGGTGGCGCCTGGGGCAGGAACAGAGTGGCCCTGCGCAGAGTGCCCTGTGACCTGTCCCTGCCACCAGGCTGTCCTGCCTCAGCTGTTTTATGACCCGTGAGGAGATCATGTCCTGAAGAGAGGCATCCTGTCCTGAGACCGTTCCCCGGTCCTCCAGCCTTGGGGCTAGGACAAGATCCAGCCCATTTTCTGGTCAGATGGATCCTGAAGGGGAAGAGATAGTCCTGGAGGCACCTCCAAGTAGGGCTGAAGGGCAATCTGGGAGGGTGGGGCTTCCCTTGGAGGGCAAGAGGAGGAGGAGGGAAGGTCGGGTCAGGCAGAGTTGAAGACAGAGGGGGGCATCTGGACACCCCTGCCGGGTGGGACGCACAGGAGGAAGCAGGTCCAGCTGGCGCGAGTGCCCAGTGCTGCTGGGTGAGGGAACAAGACTGCCCTGCTCAGCATGCTTACGGATTCATTTGCCTCTTCCTAAAAGCTGGTTGCGCAGTGACGGGAGCACCAGGATCTGTGCGGCTGTTGAAGGCACCAGCACCAGTGGAGGGTGGTTTGTCATCACAGAGACTTGGCCTGTTGCTGTCTTCACCAACTTGCCTGTCTGTCTGTCTGTCTGTCTCCCCTCTCTCCGTCTTCCTCTCCTCCCTTTCATCTTTCTCTTTTCATAGAGGGACACTGGCCAGCACGGAGCTGGAAGGGTGGAGAATGGCCGCTGGGCTACAAGAGAATCTCCCGAGGTCCCTCAACAGCCCGGCCCGGATCAGCCTCTGCTGCCGTCACCACGGCCTGCACTTTATTAGAATTTATATGTTGCCCCGATTGAGGGGGGAAAATAATTAACACCCCTACAAATATATCGTAAACAAAATATTTATTAGAAATAAATAACGCATTTATTTTACATATTTCATTTCAACAATAACATTACCCAATTTATCATTTAACATTTTTGCAAGACAACTTAACGACTACTTATTAGCATTTCCATTTTTCACCCGCGTACCATAACGCACGGGTGCTCCCCAAATGGCCTGGCACAGGCCGAGCCAGGAACTAGGGAGACCCTGGGGAGGGCTGTGGCCCTCCAGACCTCCCCCTCTCTTGCTCGGGCAGCAAGCGCGCACCTTCTTCGGGTAAACAATGGGCTGCCTCCCTTGGGGCAGGTCCCCCAGGAGAGACAAACATGCAAGCTGGTTCCCTGCTGACTCCAAACTCATCCCCGTGGACCCCATGCCCACAGGCACAGACAGTGTGTGGTGCCCATGTGCCCATACACGCCCCTCCCCCACGGCTCACACAGCCCCAAGCCGTGCGTGCCTGCCTCAGATCCCAGGATGGGCAGCAACAGGGTGGGTGGGCATGGCACAGCGGTGCGGGCTGCCTCAGTGTGCTCGGCAGCTTTGGGTCTTCCTCCATACCCTCCTTTCAAATACCCACAGGCCCCCGACTTCTGCTTCACGGGGGGCTGTCCTGAGGAGAGAGGCCTGAGTCTTTCCATCCCCCACTATATAGCCTTCTTAGAAAGGGGTACAGGGGACTTGAGTTAGGACCAGCCTGACATATGAACAACTTGGGTGACAACCAGAATCTTAGTTTTTAACTTATGAACAAAGTCTTTTTTTTTTTTTGAGACAGGGTCTCACTTTGTGGTTCAGGCTGGCCCTGAGCTCAGCCTCAAACTCACATCACAGCAATCCTCCTGCCTCTGCCTCCCGAGTGCTGGGATGACAGGCGTGAGCCACCACGCCCGGCACTGTGGTATGTGGTACTGGTTGCTGCTGGGCGTGAGTCTCCACGCCCAGTATTGTATGTGGTTACCGGGATCAAACCTGGGCCCTTGCACTTGCAAGACAGGCGCTGGAACCACTGAGCTAAATTCCCGGCCCTGGACGAAGTCTTAAGTTACAACCCGAATGCCAGTCACTTGTGCTTCCAGATGGTCTCAGATACAGATTTAACCCTTAGTGAGTTCTGGAAGGAGCATGACAGCATTCTTTCCATGTGGGGTTAACTGAGAAATCCTGGGTCAGCATCTCTCTGAGGATACTGAGATCTGCCTGTGTAAGGGGAGACACTTGGAAGGTCGTGTAGAGAGACTGAGTTACAACCAGCCTTCAGGAATTAATTGAGTTTGTAAGTCAAGGGCCACTGTAGTGAAAACCAGGACCAGCTGCTGAGATTCTAGGCTGTGAGCTCAGCCCTGGGGCTGTAGGAGAGTCCCAAGTGGGCAAAGCCAGGTCAGACTACCTGACGATGTTCAGTGGTCTAAATTCTTGCCTACACAGTGTCAGGCCTCAGCCCAGCTCTCTCTGCTTCTTCCTCCCACGGCAAACCCTCTCCCTGCCTAAAGGAGGAGAGATGGGAACAGGGCATTCAGACCTGGGTGACAGTCAAGGCTGGGACTCCAGTCCCCACCAACTGTCCCTGCTCTTGCCTGGTACCTGGGAGTAGTGGCGGGAGTGGAGGGTGTCTCGAAATGATTAGGGAGCTAAACTGACCCCAACCTCTTCTCAGTCCCTGAGCAGACACACACTGTAGTACACTTTTGTGCAGCCTGGACCAAAGGACAGGTGGGTACACATGTGCCACTCTGCATCCTGCCCAGGGGGGCTCACCCTCCTCCAGTGCCAGTCACAACATCTGGAGACCAGGGTCTCAAGCTTGAGATGTACCTCTGAGCACAGAGCCTCTGCCCTCTCACGAGGAGGGAGGGGGAGGCTGGGTGCTGGGGCCCAGGAGATGGGGCAGGGGCTCTCAGAGTCAGCTTAGCCCGGTGGGAGCAGGGCCCAGGGGGAGCACACACAATGGCTGAGGTTGGAGGGTCTGAAACTGGAGACTTTAATAAAAGCCACTGACAGCAAATAAAGCTGCCAGGGGAGTCCTGTTACCCACAACAAGGACCCTTTGTGAGCCAAGAGGGCTGAACTGACCCTTCGCCACCAGCCTGGCTGCATCCCACCCACGGGGCCCCAGCTCCCTGACAGGCCGCACAGCCAAGCCCTGTCCAGTGCAGCTCAGGGTGCTGAGCGTGCCCAGCTGGATGTTCCCACCAGCTGGGAGTCTGATGCCATTGGCTTCTGGCTCTTGTCTTTTCCGTGAGCATCTAGTAAGTCCACTCAGGAGCACTGCTGGTAGCTGGGTGGGACATGGAGCTGTGGCCCGGGCTCTGCTCTCCCAGGCTGCTGGGAGAGAGGAAGGGCTGGACAACCATCCTGACCTAATCAGCCTGAGATGCCCGTAGTCCCCACACGGCTGTTTGCCTCTGTGCTCATACCATGGTATATTAGGACAGCAGAGGCCCTGGTTTGGGGTCTGGAGTGCTGCTTGGCACTGTTCTCCTCTCTGAGCCTCGGTTTCCTTATATTCAGGATGGGACTAAGGGACTAGTTTAAAACTGTTCCTTTGATGATTAATAACCTACCAAGTACACAACTGATAAGCTAGGCACCCCACAAAGGTCAGTCCAACCTCTCCCTTCCCCCAACCTGAAACCAAGCTGAGAGCAAGCACTGATATCTGCGAGGGCTTGGGGCTCTGCTCCATTGCCATCCAATGGCAGCATTGCTAGGTGTACAGGGGGCATCAGGGGACACACCCTAACCTCTGACCTTGGCCAGGCCACCCACTGATCAGGGGAGGGTTTTGGGGAACCATGTTGGGGAGAGAGAACGCTTGGAGTTTGAAGAGGGAGGAAGCAGGTTGGAGACATGCAGGGGCCTCAGCTGCAGAGCTGAGGGTGCGAAGGGAAACTTGTCTGAGGTCAGGTCCCCGTGGAGAGGTAGAAGGGAGCAACTTACACTGTTGGGGTTGTTGGTCTAGGGGCAAGATGGGCCTTGAGAGGGAGCTGTCCACAGGGCCAGAAGGTGGGTCCAGCCATCCCAAGACCCGCCCAGTCCAGCAGGAGGGGATTCTGGCGCAGGGCGGGAGGGAGATTAGGGGGCCTCTCAATTGCCTTAATGGGCTCTAAGAGGCGGGATCCTATTACAGCTCGGGGTGCCCCGGGGTGCCTTGCTGGGAAGACAAGCTAATCTGCCATGCAAATTAAATCCTGCCTCAAGACGCAAGGCCTGCTTAATGTGATCCATTACACAGTTTACTTGTTTATATCTAATATTGGAACAGGCAGCCCGGGCGGGCGGCAGCGGCAGGCGGAGCGGCCCAAAAGCAGGAGAGTAAATTACCAGCAAAATGAGCTTTTCCAGCCTCTGCCGCTGCCACCACCCGCCTGCCCAGCTCTCCACATCCCGAGAGCCCCGCCTGCCCACCACCAGCCCTGCAGGGTCCCCTGGAGCCGCTTGCGTCCGCTTCCCGGTCGGCCTTCCAGGCCCTCTTTGTCTTTCTCTCCTGCCTGTCCCTGGGCTTCCTTCTTACCAGCCTCTGTCCCTGTCTGGGTTTCTGTGGCTCACACTGTTCTCCAGATTGCTCAATCTCCTCCTGGGCAGTGAAGGAGATATGGGTCTGAGGATGTGGGTGTGTGGCAGTGGAGGTGAGCCCTGGCCTGAGCACACGTGTGCGTGGGTGCATGCGTGTGTGTGTATGTGTGCGCACATGTGTGTGTGTATGTGTGCGCACATGTGTGTGTGTGTATATGTGCGCACATGCGTGTGCGTGTGCACTCCTGGGAGAGGGAAGGGGCTTGGTGCCTGGCCTGGCTGACCTTGAGGCGTGGCCCCGGAGAGTGTCAGTGGGACCGCGCTGAGGGCATGTGGCCAGTTGTGCCTTTGTGCGTGAGCACACGTGTGCCCTGGGCCCTGCCTCTGAGAGTGCGTTTGGGGCAGGTTTTAATCAGCCCCAGGAAGGCTGCTGCCCCCTTTCCCACACACCCTTCGGGTGCCATTCAGCACTTCTCACCTCTGGGCCGGCCTCATGGGGCACCCCGCTGTCCCCTTCTTTACCCCTCCTGCCCCTGGCACAGCTCCGGAGCTGTTCCAGGCCCCAGAGGCCCCTGCCTGTCTGGCCTCCTCTCCTCTTTCCCTGGCCAGCTCCTCACCCCTACCTGGGCCTGGACCCTCTGTGGAGAAGCCCTTCCAATGGGACAGTGCGCAGACCCAGAGGCACACAGCCCAGAGACACAGCCAGAGGTGAGACTGGCGGAGGCACTGGGCAGAGGAGGTGGGGGGGAGGTGGCAGGCACAGCTGACGGCTGGGCAGTGGGCGGCAGGAGGAGCAGGACAGCTGGGCAGCCCTGATGGAGCTCGCCCTCACCAGGCGCAAGTGACCACCAAGGGGTCATTTCAGACTGAGGCCGTCTGGGGCCATGGGGTGTGGGGGTTCCAGCTCTGGGCTTGACGGGGAGCAGATCCAGCCCACAGCCCTGGAGTGGCACGTGGGTCTGAGGGCACAGCCACTGTGCCCAGCTGCCCCCCAGTGTGCCAGGCTGGAGGCTTGCCAGGGAGGTTCCTGGCTCTGGTCCCCACGCTGCCGGCCTGCGGCGGTCCTCACGCTCAGGCCTCCTCCTCATGTCTCCTGAGGCCCCAACCTCCTGGCCTTCAGGCCTTGCCTCTCCCGTCCCTGCTGTCCCATTCCTCGGGCCCCCTGGGCCTCCTGGACCCCAGTTCCTTTGTCCTTCTTGCCCTGCCCACTGGCCGTGGCTGGGGCGGGTCCTGAGGTGGAGGCAGGAGGGAAGGTGTGAGTCTGTGTGGGACGGGGGCTGTTTAGATAAACAGATGGCAACAAATGGCATAAAATTATATACCCATAATGTCAGTTCATAACATTTTGTTCGACATACTTGATTTAATCGCTTAGCTGACGATTTGGCTTTTGGGCCCATATGGTGGGGAATGAAGCTGCGTGGCACCCGCTCCAATCTGGCTCTTTTATCACCAGGGCTGGGGGCGGGGTGGGCTTGGCTGGGGGAGGAGTGGTGCAGATGGAAGAGGCCGAGTGGCAGAAGAGGGGCCGGGCAGGGTGCTGCTGGGACTGAAAGGCTGGACTCCGGCAGCACCTGGGCTCGGCCCCCTGGGTGGCCAGGACTGTCGCGGGGAACCGGACACGGCTCTGCTTCACAGCTTAGAGCTCGGTGCCTTCTTTCCCAAACTGAGACCCTCCGGGCCTCTGGGGCAGCTGATTCCTATCACGTGTGTGTTTGTGTGTGCGTGGATGTGCGCACGTGCGTGTGCAGGACTCCGGGAGGCTGGTAGCCGCCTGTGTGTAGGGTGAGAAGGTGTGAGCACATGTTGATGGCTTTTGTGACAGTGCGTGACAAGTGTCGTGTCAGGTGGGGCAGTGAGTGATGTGCGAGGCATGTGGGCCTGAGTGGGTGGTGTTAGACCTAGTCGTGGTGGCCTCTAGCCTGGCATGTTTGATGGGTTACTGGCCGTGAGCAGGAGTGACTTGGGTGGATGGCAGCACGCGGTAGGTGCTCGCCGTGCTGCTCTGTGGGCCTGCACAGCCGCCTCTCGGACCTGCCGGGTGTGAATGCCCACGGGGCTGGGACATGCCAGTGCGTGACTGCGCACTGCCAACGGCGATCAACCCTGGGTGCCCCTCCCACTCCGGCTCACAGGTCTGCTGATCCAGGAGCTTCCAACAGAGATGCCTCTTCCTGCTCAGTCTCCTGGCCTCAGCATCAGCCTCAGAGCTGTGCCAACCCCACAAGCAGCAAATCTGGGCACAAATCAGTGCCCATCACTCACACTGCAGCCTCATCTGCCCCCTGCTGGGTGCTGCCCGCTGGCTCTGGAAGGGGTGGGTGCTAGCCCTGCTCCCCTCTTCCACCTCCCTGGAGCCCCGTCACCCAACCCGAGTGCCAAGGCTCCCGGGATGTGCTTGGAGGCTTGCTCCTACCTCAGCCTCTCCCTGGCACTGTTTCAGTTTATGCCTTTCTGCCCCTCCCTCATTTTCCTCTTCTTATTCCTGGGCCTCACCTGAGTCTTTGACAGGGCAGGGCGGGACAGGGCACGGGCCTCTGGGCAGACCTCTCCAGCTGGCTAGTCTCACTCCCACCCTTCCCTCAAAACACCAGGGAGGCCTTGGGTGGGCAGAAGTTATAGCACAGTGGGGCCCCGCACAGGTAAGCGCGCATGCTCCAACCAACTCTGACTCCCAGCCATTCGTTCGTTCACTCAGTAATCATGGGCCGGGCTCTGTGTTACCCAGATGGGCATGCTGGATCCTCGCACCCGAGAGTCACACCCAGGTAAGGGAGACAGGGTTACTGGCCGTGAGCAGGAGTGACTTGGGTGGATGGCAGCACGCGGTAGGTGCTCACCGTGCTGCTCTGTGGGAGGTGAGAGAGAAGTAGGAGAAGCAGGAGGGGGGGAAGAGACTCCAGTGAGACCCACAGGGGCTGAGTTTTAAAGGACACTCGGAGAGAAGCATCAGGGGGAAAGTGTTGTCAAGTGTATTAAAAACATTCTGTCCTTCTACTGACAGAAATCATACTTGCTCAACAGACAATGCTCAGAAGGTACCTGCAAAATGCAAAGGAAAGCAAAAATGAAACAGAATTTGTAAAGAAAATTGGAGGGAGCCTTAAGGTCATAAAGTATTCCAGAACGAATAAAGTGGTGAGGGGTGAGCTGGGTGTGGAGGAGTCTAGGGGGAGGCATAAGAGGTGTAAGAGGTCGCTCTGGCTGGAGCCAGGGTCTGGTGGCCTCTGCGCTCAGGCGAGGAGCCACCAACCTGAAGTGGAATGAGTGGGTGGGAGGCGCGTCGCATTTTCTACTTCAGAGCAATTGTTCTGGAAGATGATTGAGGGGGCTGAGAGTGAAGCAGAGACCAGCTAGGAGGCCAGAGAGAGGAGGACAGGGGAGGAGGGACCGGCAGAGACAGACCAATAGCGGCGGGGCCGAGCAGGAAGTGGGGTGGCCTTGTTGGAGTGTGGAGCCCGGCGCCCAGGCTTTGGCTTGGTGGTCAGAAGTGAGACTGGTGTTGCCCTTCACTGAAATGGGGACCTTAACAAGAGGCAGAATTGGGGTGGGGGCGCGGGGGGCTGAGTCTCGTTTTTGGGTGAGCTGGAGGTGCTGAGTGTGAGACGGTGCGTCCACCAGAAAACCCAGGTCGGGAGCTAGGGACGCGGCTCTGGAAATCGCTGTTCATTTCTCGTAGAGCCAAATGTCCACTGAGGAGTGACAGGAGGGACCTGGGCTGCCCCCTTCCCTCTCTGCTGATGGGGTCACAGCCACCAAGGGAGAGGAACCTTGGAGAGTGGAGAAGAAGCCTTACGATGTCTTTTTCTGGGGCTGGCTGCCCAGAGACTGAGGCGTCGTGCCTTGAATGCAGAAGGCTGGCCAGCGCCCTTGCTCAGTAACTTCGTGGACCCCTCAGCTGGTGCCCCGTGGTCCCTGCCGGGGGCCAGGGCCACTCCTGGAAATCTTTGAGCAGCTGTGCACCTTCCTGTGACTTCTCTGCTCCTCTTTTGGAGTGGGGGGAGGAGTCCAATAGGTTCTGTTTCTGCAGATCCTACATCAGCTCTGACATTGCCAGAAAGACATCGAGGCTTCTTGCTCTATCCCAAGAGCCCTCCGGGCCTGGCCCCGCCCAGCCCCAGCCTCCTCTGCGGCAGCCCTTGCTCTTGGACCTCCCGCCCTCCGGGTGCTCTTTCTCTTGGTGTCTTATCTCTCGGCCAGCCAGCCAGCGCTGCTCAATTTCAGTGGTCTGGGAGCCGCCCCTCCAGAGCCCTTGGGGTCTTCACAAGGGCTTTCCTCGAGGCTGAAGCTTCATGTCCCCCAAATCCACCTGAGATCCCAACCCTCGGGTAGTGCAATGAGGAGCTGGGACTTTGGCGAGGTGGTTAGGTCACAAGGATGGAGCCCTCATGAAAGGGACCCACTAGCCCCGTCCACCATGAAGGACACGGCAGGGGGCGCCATCAGTGGGGAAGCGCCCCTGGCCAGATTCTGGATCTGCTGGTCCTTGATCCTGGACACCCAGCCTCCTTGATGGGGAAATTTCTTCTTCCCTTCCTTCCTTTTTTCCTTTATTTCTTCCTTTCTTCCTGCCGTCTGTTTGTCCATCCTTCCTTTGTTCTTTAGGATGTCCTTGAACTCATAGGCAATCCTCCTGCCTCGGCTTCCTAAATGCTGGGATTATAGGCATGCACCACCATGCCCAAGGAAATTGATTTCTGCTTATAAAACACCTTGCTGGGGGGAGGGGAACTGGGGATTTAGCTCAGTGGTTCTGGCGCCTGTCTTGCAAGTGCAAGAGTCCAGATTTGATCCCCAGTAACCACATACAACAAAGCTGGGCATGGTGACTCACGCCCACCAACAAGCAGTACCACATACCACAGTGCTGGGTGTGGTGGCTCACGCCTGTAATCCTAGCATTTGAGAAGCAGAGGCAGGAGGATTGCTGAGTTTGAGCTGAGCTCAGGACCAGCCTGAACTACAAAGTAAGACCCTGTCTCAAAAGAGTAACCGCCCCCCCCCCAAATAACCACCTACCTGGGCCAAGGATTTAGCTCAGTGGTTCTGGCATCTGCCTGGCACAAGGTTCTGAGTTCAACCCCTGGTACCACATACCACAGTGTTCGGCATGATGGCTCACACTTGTTATCCCAGCACTCAAGAGGCAGCATTGCCAACAGTTCAAGGCTCACCTGGGCTACATAGTGAGTTCAGGGCCAGCCTGAAACACAAAGCAAAACTCTGTCTCAAAAAACTAAAACACCCCCCCCCAAAAAAAAACCCCACCTAGCTTATGAAGTTCTGTCATAAACAGACCAAGAAACCTTCCTCCTCCATGCTGGGAACTGAATCCAAGAAGGAGCACTGAGGCGCATCTCCAGCCCTTTAATTTTATTTTGAGATAGAGTTTTGCTAAGATGCCCAGGCTGGCTTCAAACTTGGATTTTCCTGCCTCCACCTCCCAAACAGCTGGGATTACAGGAATGTGTCACTACACCTAGCTACAGTCCCTTTAAGAAGGTCTTATTAACTCATATTGTTATTCTGCCTGATTGTATAAGGAAATTCTCTAGAGAAGGGCTTGGTTTTTGCCCTCTTGATAGCTCCAGTGCCTAGAATAGTTCCAGGAATGTATTAGGTGCCCACAAGTGTAGGCGGTGAGTTAGAGTAGGCTGGTGTGGCAACAGGGCTGGAGATGAGGTAGCTGGGTGTTGGGTCCAGGAAGTGGTAAAGACAGGGCTGATGTGGTGGTGGTGGTAGGTGCTCCCTGACGTAGGGTGAGTCTTGAGACAGGGCAGGTGGGAGGTAGCTGTCTGGGTGGATGTTAGGCACCTGGTGTCGCAGAAGAAGCTGGTATTTGGGCAGGTGAGCAGGGAGGGCGGGTGAGGAGAGCTCAGAGGGCCCAAGCCTCTCCTGGGCTCTGACTTTCAATGCTGCTGACCCAGCGCTTCCTCAGTAGCCCGCCTCTCCCCAGAAGGCGAAGAGAGGAGAGGAGACCCGGGGAGAAGAGCCTAAAAGGGTGAAGAAGGATTTTCATTATGAAGTTAATTAGCTTCAGAGCCGCTGCACCTTTCAGGACGAGGAATTAGAGGGATTTAATTGCTTTATCAGCCTTCCCTTTGATTTTCAGCAATCAGGCCGATTCCATTTAATTTAACTGCCACAGACGAGGAGAAAATTGATGCGCTCACCTGCCTCGGAGCAGAAAGAGGGAGCTGGAGAAGAAGAGGGGGAGCCAGAGAGACCAAGAGCAGAGCCTGCAGATTAATGAAAACCAATAGCATTTGCTCCCGACTGGAGAGGAAGTGTGCCCTCGAGGTGTCTGGAGCCGTGAGTGGCGTGTGCGTGGCTCTGTGAGCTTGCGTGTTGGTGTGTGGGAGCTGGTGACGGTGCATGTTTGCATGGATGTGACCGGGAGACTTGGTCGGCACGTTCTGGGGACACGTGGAGTGCTGGCATTCGGCTGTAGATAAGTGACGCTGGAGACATGTGATCAACAAAGACGCTGGCAGTTGGAACAACAGTGGGCAGAGGATGTCTTTGCTCGTGTAACCATGAGCGCAGCGACCGTGTGTGCCGCTCCGTAGGCGAGAATGGGCCCCCCGGGGGGTGCAGGCACGTCTCCAAGCTCCTCTGTTCAGGAAGTGCTGATGAATTCCTGCTCAGCCTGGCTCATTGCTGTGGGTTGAAGATGACCGAGACACCATCCCCGCCTAGGGATTCACAGTCTAACCAAAGAGACAGGCTGGCAAGCAGTGCCTGGCTGCAGCAAGTGCTGCGTGGGTTGCTTTGGAAGGCCTCCCAGAAAAAGAAGAAACTTTCCAAGTACAGAAAGGATTTCTAGGGTTGGGGTAGAAGAAGGACACTGCAACTAGATCAAACAGTGTAAGAGTACAGAGTAAGAGGAAGCTGGGGTTGACAAGGAGGCCAGACCCCAGAGAAGAAAGGACTCTGCTCACGTTAAGAAAAGGTCTCAGGAGGCATTTCAGGGGAACCACTGACAGATATGCACAGTAGAGACACTGCTCTGGCTGCCGAGTGGAGGGTGGACTGGAGGAGCAAGACCAGCATCGAGGGAAGCACTTGTAGCCATGCTTCAAGGCAGGGGAGAATTCTGAGGCTCTGAGGGAAAAGGGGCTGGACTAGGGAGAACCAGCAGGACAGAAGAAAGGGCTGAAGGCTTCTGGACAGCAAGGTGGGGACTCCTTATGAGCTGGGGTCAGGAGATGACTTGGTCTCAAACATGTGGCGTTCCAGCTGCTCAGGACAGCCAGGCACTGAGCAGGCAGTGGCGTGTGGGATGAGCTCAGTAGAGTACCGGCCTGCAGAAAAAACAGGGGGACTGTCAGTGTGTGCAGGTGGTAAAGAATGCTTCCAGCAGCCGAGGAGACACCCAGGGGGTGCAGAGAGGTAAAGAGCAAGGAAGTCAAGGGCAGCAGCCTGGAGACCACTCATGGACATCAGCCTGGAGGATGGAAGAGCAACAGGAAAGATGAGGAAAAATCAGACAAAACTGGAAAAGGAGAGAAACTTGGGAAAGAAAAGAGTGTCATCAAGAGGCTGAGCTTGGTTCTTAGAGCCGCTGAGTCTGGGGTTTGATGAGAAATCCACATGAGGTATGAGGTGCTCAGTGGGCAGGGTCTAGCGCCCAGCAATGCTGGTGCCCACGGAGAGGAGGCAGAGCAGACGATGAGATTGGAAAAGTGATCTGGGTGGTGCAGGGCTTTGCATGCCAAGTTACAAGTTAGTGCTTGGCCTTGATCGCCTTCAGGAAGGATGATGACTCAGTCATATTTGTCGTTCTGACTTGGTCTGATTTTCTCTGCATGTGAGCTTGAGACACAGGTTGGGTGAAAGCTGTTAATTGGGAGGAGATTCTAGGGAGAGGCAGTGTGGAGTGGGAGACTGGCACAGAGAGGAAAGCTGACTGCCACAGTGGGCAGCTGGACTCAGGCTTGGGACCCCTGCGAGTCATAGACTTTTGCCCTATTTCTCTCTAGAGGACAGGAGGCAGATGGCCCCTTAATTGAAGGCTGCTGGTGAGGCCATGCTTATCACTTCTCCTGGGATAGCTCTGCTGAGAGCAGAGATGGGCCATTAAGAGGTACTAGGGAAGATAGACTCTGCTACACTGTGCAGGCCCTTGGGAAGTGGACTGATGTGGGAGAGGCTAGAGGAGATGTAGCTGTCAGGAGATGATCATATCATCCGGAAAATCTGAGATGGAAGATGTAAAGTCTGGCAGAAGGAAACCCTCTCTTGGAAGTCTAGAACCAACTGGACTTGTGGATAAATTTGATGTCTATATTCTATTGCTAAGAACCTGTAAACATGGTAAGTTACAGAGCGAGGGGAATTAAAGTTGCAGATGGCACTGAGGCTGTGAACCGGTCCAGGACCCTTATCATGGGTCTGAATGTATCCAATGTACACAAGTGAGGGAGGAGCAGGCGGGTCAGAGTTCAGGGGAGACCTGAAGATGGAGAAAGGGCCCTGAGCCGTGGGAGGCCAGAGGTCTCCAGAGGTCGGAAAGCATGAAGGAATGGATTCTCACCATGACCGCCAGAAGACAGCCTTGCTGATTGCTTGACTCAAGTGAGATGCCTGTCCAAGGTTTCTGATTTCCACAGCTGAAAGATAATAAATCTGTGTTGTTTTAGCAACTTGTTAGAGCAGTCAACAAGCAACTAATAAAAAGTCTAAGAAGGAGCTCCCAAACAACTTCCAAGATTTCTCATTTGGCCAGGACAGAGGAATTTATGGAGAAATGGAGGAGAGGTGAATGGGAGAAGACTCTGGCAGTTTCCACGTGTGGTGCTCTCCAAATAGGATTAAGGCCAGGCCGGGGGGGCGGGGACCGGGAGGGGAGGAAGTGGACCCGTCGGCGGTGATACTTGCAACTGTGCAGCACGGACGAGGACGGAGGACCGGGCTGTGGACTGCTCGTGTGCTGTGGCCGGACGAGGACGGAGGACCGGGCTGTGGACTGCTCGTGTGCTGTGGCCGGACGAGGACGGAGGACCGGGCTGTGGACTGCTCGTGTGCTGTGGCCGGGGAGACCTTGCTGTGGTGGAGGTTGCTCTGCTGGTCTTTGTGTCCTCTTGGCGGGTCCTTTGAGCGCTCTAGCGATTCTGTACCTCTGTTCTCTCTCCAGTCTTCTCACTTTCCCCAGGCACTCAGCTTCCCAGGAGGGGCCTGCCCGCACCTGTGTGCTGTTACACAGGGTGTGTGGGGCTCGCTTTGAGGGCATCACTTGCACAGACCCAACATGGACGCAGTCTCTCCTAAGCTTGGGACTGTTTGTGTCAAGCCAGCTGACAGTATGTGAGAAGAGAAGACACGATGATGGTTTGGTTGTTCTGTTCAAAGAGATGGGGAGCTGGACTCTGTTTGCCTCTAGCTATATCTCCAGGACCAGAACCTTGGCTTACATTCAAGATGCACAAGGGGCTTCAGGCTCTGGGTGCACGGAACACTCTGAGGCGGGGGGCAGCTCCTCCTCTGCCCAGAATCCCAGTCCTATTGACTGCCTTTTGATTAGAATGTGAACTCTAACTTCAAATTAACCTGATTAACGTGATGAATGTAGGCCCGTGATGAGGGGAGATGGATCGGGAGTGAAGGCGCTAGGGATGGAAGTGCGGCCGTCACTGTTGCTGCTCCCTGCCTTGCTGACCCTGCTGTTTAGCCCATTAATGATGACACACAGGTCTCACTTTCCAGAGACGGTGACAGAGGCCTCGGGGGAGGGGCAGAGACCTGAGTCTTGGGGTCTGAGGACCGGCCGTGGCGAGGGTGGGGGGCTTGCTCTGGGGCTCTGCTCCCTGAGTGTGACTGCCCATCCTTGGGCTCTGAGGAGGGCTGCTGCGGTGGGTACTGCTGCCCTCCAGTTTGGGAGGGCTTCCTCTAGGAGGAGGGGGTCTTAAGGAAGGAGGGCAGAAAAACCCAGGGATAGGCAAGAGCTAGGCAGTGCTTTCCTCAGAGTCGCAGCCTCTGCCTGAGGCCGGCTGGCGAGCCCGTGGTAGAGCAGAGGCTTCTGGCATGCCGACGGGCACCCACTGACCCCTGGTCACAGAGAACTCATGCAGAAGGCAGCAGGTCATCTCACACGACAGGACAACTCCTCACTCTGCCCAGAGAAGAGGAGCTGGTCATCCTCAGTCCGTACTAGGCTGGGGTTACATGGAGCCTTCGGAGGCAGCCTGATGAAGTCAGGAGCCACTGAGCTGGACAAGCTGGGTCTCCGGGGCATGAGTGGCCAGTGGGCTTCCCGTGATGTGAGCAGCTGTCCTCCCGGGGACGCCCACCACCCTTCCTTCCTTGGAACCAGCCAGGCAAAGCTCTTCTCTGTAAAGCTGTGGGCGTCAGGTACTATGTCTCAGCGACAAGAAAGGTGACTAAGGCAGTATACTTCATCCCTTTCTCCCTCATTCATCATTTACTCAAGATAGCCGAAAGCTGTCTGGTTCCAGTGAAAACCGGCTAATGCCACTACATGGCAGACACCTTCCTCCCTCTGGGCTGCAGCTGACCACTGTGTGCCTGAAGGTGGCCAAGGGCTCAGCCCTGCTGTGTGGTGGCGGACAAGGTCTCACCTTTGTAGTTCAAACTGGTCCTGAACTCAGCCTCAAACTCAGCAGTCCTCCTGCCTCTGCCTCCCAAGTGCTGGGATTACAGGCGTGAGCCACCACGCCCGGCACTGTGGTATGTGGTGCTGATCGCTGGTGGGTGTGACTCACCATGCCTAGCATTGTTGTATGTGGTTACAAGGGATTGAACTTGGGCCCTTCCACTTGCAAGGCAGTTGCCAGAACCACTGAGCTAAATCCTCTGCCCCTCCCATCTACTTTTATAAACAATAATTCAAGAAAGTTCCTGAGACTGAGTCTGAGTTCAAGAGAAATGGCAGCTGGTTGGGGGCAGCATGACTCATTGCAGGTTTCCTAAGGAGGCCAGCCTGACGGAAGCTTTGAATGTGCTTTGGGAGGAAGCCAGAAGGACACAGGGAGAAATGCAGATCTGGGGCACAGCGGAGGCAGGCTGAGGGGAGAGCTATGCAGACCTGGGGCTTCTGTGCGGGAGCAGACTCTCAAGCAGCAGCAAACTGGGTGCTGCAGGTCCTAAGAGGGGTCACCTAAAGGTGTCACTGAATGAGGGAAGACTTCGGACTAAACGTTTTTCATTTGTATATATACAAGCATCTCCTCATTTTTCAAGGAAAATAAGATGTTTAATAAGATGAAGATTCTTCATGAACACCACCCTGTGTATATTTGAACTCTTTGTAATCTCAGCATAAATAAGAATCTTGGTGCTAAAATATCTTAAAAATATAATACTGAGTGCTCGCTTCGGCAGCACATATACTAAAAATATAATACTGTACCTTTCCTTTATATTGCAGTAAAATTTATATGATAAATTTACCATTTCCAATATCCAATTTAGTGACAGTTATTATACTTACATTGCACTACCTGTTTTGCAAAATATTCCATCATGCATAACAGAAATTTTATACCCATTGAGTAATATACCTATTCCTTCCTCTCAGCAGCCTCTGATAACTTTTGGTCAACTTTGTGCCCCTTAATTTGCCTATTCCAAATATTTCCCTATGAATTTGCATATTCTGAAATCCTAAAATTAGCATGGTGGTCTGCTAATGCCTGTGGCGTCAACCAGTTCTATCTGAAGTGTAACTTGGGGTTCTTCTTGCACAGCATTATGTTTAGAGTTCCATACTGAGTCTGGGAAAGCTTTTACTGGATCTATCTTCCTTATGCAAGCAGCAGCTAAAAATCATTCCTGAGGGATACATATGTTTTATAAAGTTTGGCTATTAAAATTCCAGTAGTGTACTTTTGGAAGTGTTAATGGAGGAATATATTCTACAGGATTTGCCAATGTAGTTAAAAGACAAAACCAAAACATGTATTTTTCTGTATGTCTGTGTGTGTAAATGCATCAAAAAGACTTGAAAAAGGGCTGTGAGGAGGTAGCTTTTGCCTATCCTGCATGAAGCTCTGGGTTCAGTCTCCAGCACCACAAAAAAAAAAAAAAAAGGAAGAGAGAAAAAGTACATATATACAAAGCTAGTAACAAGGGAGTGGGCTGGAATTAGAAGAGGTGGCCAATGAGAGCTTTAGGTTTATCTATAATATTTACATTTTGATGAGAATATATTTATGTAATGCTAATGGGATTAAATGTAAACAAATTAACAAATTATGAATACATAAAATGTGCTTAATGCCCAGGAAAGCTGTTGGGATACAGGCCATGATGTAATATTAACCAAAGACAGATAAAAAATCTGTTATCTTTCTTTTTCCTTCTGTCCATAGTCAAGGTTAAAGACCCCAAATCGGGAGGAAAAAATCATGGCAAAAATATCAGTAGATGGCTAGATCATATGAGGTCAGGAGTCTGCTGACAGAGCCTTTGAGGAGCCACGCAGGATGGGAGTGGTAGCACAGGGTGCAGCGGGACACTGGGTATCATGCCCCGCAGGCGCAGGCACACACCCAGGGCGGTGCGGTGCTAGGGTTATGTCCTGCCAGTAGGAGGCCTTTCAGCTCGTGAACCAGCCTGTGAACCAGCCTTGAACACTGTGATGTTTCTTCAGCAACTCGGATGAAGATGTATAAGTGTCCGGCTTGTTGTACCTTCAGATGACACCATGAGGAACGGGTTCCCTGACAGGCTGGGTGACAGAACTGAGATTTGAGATGATCTCAGCAGGCCAGAATGATGATCATACATGAATTGCAGAGGGCAGAAATGGAGCCCTGCATGCAGGTTGAGATCAGAGGTATGAAGTCGGGGCTAGGAGCTCTGTCCCAGGAATGGATCACTTGAAAAAGACAGTTTGAATCAGTTGTGTGGCACTGCTAGAGGCCCAGTGACTCCCAGGCTGTCCCAGTAGATGCAAAACTCATAGAATAAAAAGGTTAAGCCTCTCATTGGGCCCTTTATTTTGCTGGGTTCTGGCCCCATATTTTTCTGGAATCTTCTTTTTTTTTTTTTTTTTTTTGAGACAGGGTCTCACTTGGTAGTTCAGGCTGGCCCTGAGTTCAGCCTCCAACTCACATCACAGCAATCCTCCTGCCTCTGCCTCCTGAGTGCTGGGATTACAGGCATGAGCCACCACGCCTGGCACTGTGGTGTGTGGTTCTGATTGCTGCTGGGCGTGAGTCTCCACGCCCAGTATTGTATGTGGTTACCGAGGATTGAACCCGGGTCCTTGCGCTTGCAAGACAGGTGCTGGAACCACTGAGCTAAATCGCTGGCCCTTTTTCTGGAATCTTTAAAAGCAACATCCAGAGAAGTCCAACCTCTAAAGGAGATGAATCCAAACATCAAGTCTTATAAACAGGATGATCATAAAATTCATTACCCAAACTAGAGCACATGTAAGAGAGAGAGTTACTCATAACAGGAATGTATAATTCCACCTTTAAGATATCTTTAGAGGTGCTGGGACTTTCATACCATAGAAGAAAAGACTAAAAATCCACAAAGTTGGCATCTGAAATGGGGAATGTGTCTTATGGCCCACTATTTTTTAAATTATTGTTTAAAAAGGAACACTTGCTCATGAAAATATTCAAATGATAGACAACTAACTCTCTTCTATCAAATAAGAATAAAACTAGTATACACTTTGTTCAGTTGCTATGATAATTTCTTTCGTTCACTTGAGACAGTGTCTTGCTATGAAGTTTAGGCTGGTTTTGAACTCACTATGCAGCCCATTCTGGACTCAAATTCATGTGGATCCTCTTACCCTGGCCTCCAGAATGCTAAGCTTTCAGGTGTATACCACTACATCCAGCTAATTTTTAAAAATTTTAATTTTATCAGTACATATTTCAATACATAACGATGATGTACAATGTGAAGATGTCTATGTATATAACACACTTTACTTTTGTCATGTTTCCCTCTACTCCTTCCTGCTATGAAATTAAAGTGTTAAATGAATTTAAAGTATTTACAAATATAATGATTCAATGAATTTAAAGTGTTTATAATTTATGCCTGGAATAAGTTTATAAACTAAAAAATAATAAAACTTTCTTCACCCCTTCCAATTTCTTGTAAAAGTCATATAGTTTAGACGTAATCATATTATTAATTTATGTACAGTTCTATATAATTTCAAAAAATTTGAAATATGAAGTAATGTTTACATGAAACAAGTAGAGAAAAACTCTTGATGATAATTTTTGCATCTGTGGGATTATAATGGGAGAGTTCACTGTACTATTTTCTCCTACTGCTGTGTTTGGATTTTTTTTTTTACTAAAATGATATTTACATAGCTCAAAAAGCAACCAAATACAAGGGTGCTACAGTCTTCTAAACATTTAAAAATTATTTAGCTAAGTCTCTGGTCTTTGCTTCCTAATTTCCACAGAAGTTTCATGCTTATATTGCTATTTAAAACTTTTAATTATTTCGAGTTATCTTGACCATTATGCAAGATTAGGATGGAGTCTCAAATCACCATCCACACACACTTTATATTTGTCCATTCTCTTCATATACTTACGTTATCATCTGGAGCAAAATAAATGCAATTCCTTTTTTTTTTTTTTTTTCTCACTGTACTGGGGATCAAGCCTAGGAGACTCTACCACCGAAGCCATGTCTCCAATCCTTTTAACTTCATTTTAAATTTTGATACAAGGTTTTACTAAGTTGTCCTGGTAGAATTTGAACTATTGATGTTCCCATCATTGCCTCCCTAAATTCTGAAATCATAGGAATGAGCCACCATGGACCGGGGAGTTAGCTCAGTGGTTCCGGCGCCTGTCTTGCAAGCGCAAGGGCCGGGGTTCGATTCCCCGGCAACCACATACAATTCTGGGCGTGGAGACTCACGCCCAGCAGCAATCAGCACCACATACCACAGTGCTGGCGTGGTGGCTCACGCTTGTATGTAATCCTAGCACTCAGAAAGCAGAGGCAGAAGGATTGCTGTGATGTGAGTTTGAGACTGAGCTCAGGGCCAGCGTGAACTACAAAGCGAGACCCTGTCTCAAAAAAAAAGAATGAGCCACCATGACTTTTTCTTTCTTTTTTTAAAAAAACTGATCTATGTTTTGGTTTATGTCACTTGTAACTTCTCATGTAGCTTCTGTTTTTCCTACAGTTAATAATAACCTTGGTGTTTTTGTTTGTTTTACTAACTTTTCTATTTTCTTATTACTGATTCATGCTCAAATGAAGTACAGAACTCCTTTATTTTAGCCAAATATAGTTCATAATCTATTGTTAGCATTTTTTTATTGGTGGCATATTTTTTGACCTAAAATGTATCCAGTCAGGGTCATCATTAACACAAATGGCCTTTTCTGATTAGTTAGAAAAAGGCACTTCTTTTGGATAGATGAATTTTTTTTAAGATTTTTGAGACAGGGTCTTACTGAGCTCAGCCTCGAACTCACAGCAATCTTGCCTCTGCCTCTTGAGTGCTGGGGTTATAGCCATGAACCATCATGCTCAGCATTGTGGTATTTTTTTTTTTTTTTTTAAGGTTTTTTTGAGACAGGGTCTCGCTTTGTGGTTCAGGCTGGCCCTGAGCTCAGCCTCAAACTCACATCACAGCAATCCTCCTGCCTCTGCCTCCCGAGTGCTGGGATGACAGGCGTGAGCCACCACGCCCGGCACTGTGGTATGTGGTATTGGTTGCCGCTGGGGTGAGTCTCCACACCCAGTATTGTTATGTGGTTACCGGGGATTGAACCCGGGTCCTTGCGCTTGCAAGACAGGTGCCGGAACCACTGAGCTATATCCCCGGCCCCTCAGCATTGTGGTATGTGATACTGATTGCTGGTGGGCGTGAGCTACCATGCTTGGCAATGTTGTGTGTGGTTACTGGGGATTGAACCCTGGGGATTGAACCTGGGTCCTTGCTCTTTCAAGGCAGGTGCCGGAACCACTGAGCTAAATCCCTGGCACAGAGTAGATGAACTTTAACAAGGTGCTTCCTAGGGTGATGAATTATAAAACAGACCTTCCTTTGGGAAAACCAATTAACAAAAAAACTTCTTTTCCTCTAGGATTGGTACAATCCTTCCTTAGGGTTGTGATGTGGCAAGCAGAGTGCAATGAGAATTTCACTTTTATTCAAGACCCTAAGCTAGATCCTGAAGTTAGGGAACAAGCTATCCATCTGTAATATCCCCTTCTTGCTCCTGTCTGATACTAGCAAATCCATGGTCACATTGCATAGCTATCATTGTGGAACTTTCCTTCATTTTTACTCTGGGAATTACCTTTGCTTTTCCCCTATGACATCTTTGACTAACGGGATCTCAGGCACCCTCCTTTCTTGATTTACTCATTTATTTTCGATGGGGAACTATTTCTTGCAACTCTCTAATAAAGAACACTTGAAAAATAAGTTTTTTGGGACATTGGATGTATGATAATGTCATTTAATCGCACATTGGATATTTTGGCTGGTATAGAATCTCAGATTTGAAATCATTTTTTCCTCAAAAACATTGAAGATATCATTCCATTACTTCACAGTTTGCATCGTTACTGTTGAAAGTCTGCTGCCATTCTTACTTCCAAATTACCATATTTTATCTTTATTTTCTTGTTTTTGTCATTCTGGAATCTTCTATTTTTTCCTTGGTGTTCTACAATTTCATTCTCATGTGTTTTGGTGTGATGATTTGTAAATCAATCATACTGGTTCATTTAATAGGCCCTTTAAACCTAAAAATTAATGTTTTTTTCTAGAGAATTTCTAGTTACTCAAAATAATTTTCTCATTTCCATTTTCTTTGTCTTTTTTTCTGAGACTCTCCTAGTCAGATGTTTAAGTTTATATTTATCTTCTAGTCTAAAATTTTTATCTTTCCTAGTTTTCATCACTGTGGCTGATTTGTTCTCCTTTTCCATGATTATCTCAACTTTATCCTGAATATCGTTACTTCTAATAGAATATATATATATATATACAATTTCTAGGAGCTCTAATAATTACTCTCGGGGTGCACCTTCCTTGCCCTGTATTTGTTTTATGGGTGTTTCTATTATGGAGTCTTACAAAGTTTCTAATCTTCCCTGAAGTTTCTTTCTTTCCTTTTTTTTTTTTTTTTTTTTTTTTTTTTTTTTTTTTTTTTTTTTTTTTTGAGACAGGGTCTCGCTTTGTAGTTCAGACTGGCCCTCAGCTCAGCCTCCATCACATCACAGCAATCCTCCTGCCTCTGCCTCCCGAGTGCTGGGATGACAGGCGTGAGCCACCACGCCCGGCACTGTGGTATGTGGTACTGGTTGCTGCTGGGTGTGAGTCTCCACGCCCAGTATTGTTATGTGGTTACCGGGGAATCGAACCCCCGGCCCTTGCGCTTCCAAAACAGGCGCCGGAACCACTGAGCTAACTCCCCGGCCCCCCCTGAAGTTTCTTTCACTCTTTCAAGTTATTTTGCATGTAGTTTTTAATTCTAGATTCCATCTTTCATGCTATAAAAATGTTTTAAATCTTTCCCATCTATTACAGTTGGTATTCCAAATTCCCTCTAAAAAAGCCCATTTTATTTCCAGCTTAGTTGCCGATGGGCTTTTGAGAAGTAATGGGATCGATGGAGCTCTAACTTCCTGAGTATATGAAGCCACTGGTGAAGCCGTAGTTTGATGGCGTTATTGGGAAGTACTAGAACAGAGGGTCGGGATGGCTGAAAGCAGTAGATAATGGAGTGTAACCTTAGGAGACTGTATCTAGTGTCAGGCCTTTCCCCCTTGGGTTCTTTTCCTTTCTCTGTTTCCTGTTTTCTCCAGGTGAGCAGATTTTCTTTGCCACACCTCTTTGCCATTATGTTTCTGTTTCATCTTAAGCCTAGTGGCAGATGGAGATGACTAGTCATGGACTTATACCTCCTAAACCATGAATCAAAATAAATCTTTCTTTTTTATGCTGCTTTCCTCAGGTATTTAATAATTGCTTCAGAAAACTAATTAAAACAGTGTCTGTCAGCATATGAAGCAAGGCACTAAACGCCTGCTTGGAAGCTCTGTGTATGGGTGGGATATGTTACTAGGTGTCAGTGGGAGACGACAACTGTCAGCACCCAGAGACTTTTGCTTTTGATCTAGACCAGTTTCTTTAGAGTCTACTGATTGGAGAGCTGAGCAATTGAAGGCAGCAGCCAGCTTTTTGAAAGTCTACATGAGGAGATGGTACCTGAAATTCAACCAGTTTATTTCAACATAACAATGGTTTAAATGTATCTTGTTATTGCAAACTTCAAACAAACATAAGCTAGCACCCCACTGCAATGAACCCAGCTCTAACAATTACAATTTGTGATTAGTTTTATTCCATATATTCACTCACCAAACTCTATCCCTCAGATTATTTTATAGCAAATATCAGACATATTATTTATTCTGTTAATGTTTTAGTTTATCTTTAAAAGGACATTAATCTCCATACTGCTAACCCATCTAAAAACTTCACAGTGTCCAGTTAATGCAGTGCTTACATATTCCTAACTGCTTCATAATTTCTCTTGCTCCTTTTTATCTTCTATCATTTCCCTGATCATCTTCTTCTTCTTCTTGCAGGATTCATACAGAATGCACTTAGCTGATAAACCTCTGAAGCTTGTTTTAGTCTATCCATTTTCCCTGTATTTATTGAGGAAGCCAGATTATTTATGCTATGGTTTCTTGCAGCCTGGATCTTGTGAACTATATCCTTGCCATCCCTGTTTGTAGTATTTTTATAAAATAGTAGTTGCCTTTAAAGGCTGGTGTTTTGAAATAGTGCCTTACACAGTTTTGTATTTTCATCACAAGCCACCGAAACCCCTATTTGCTGTCCTCTCCCTCCTCCCTCTCTCTTCCTTTCCCCTTCCCTCTCGCAAAATCAACTTCCATGATCATTGTCTGGCTCCATTATTTCATCAGGAGTTGCAAAGTGATGCTATTCTCACAATTTCT